>JAPZAG010002476.1:0-16944 GCA_027475135.1 Bactrocera correcta | reverse complement strand
CGATTTTCTTGTATATACACATTTTTCAATCGATATCGAAATGCTTCAAATCATTTGTTTAACATATTAAGTTAATAAACATTTTGAAGCTGACTGAAGTCTACATAAAGCCTTAACGGTATAGATGCAGTGCATTTAGAAGAATTACGTAATGTTATAATTTTATATTTAGGTATAAAGTCGATTTTCTTGTATTTGCACATTTGGCAATCGATATCGAAATGCTTCAAACCATTAGTTTAACATATTTAGAATAATTAACCTTCTTTAACGTATTGAAGTTGATATAAAGCTATGGCGGCATAACGGCAGTGCATTTGGAAGAATTTCGTATAAAGTCGATTTTGTTGTTTATACACATTTAGCAATCGATATCGAGGTGCTTCAACTCATTAGTTTAACATATTTAAGTTAAGTAACCTTCTTTAACGTATTGAAGTTGATATAAAGCCATGGTGGCATAACGGCAGTGCATTTAGAAGAATTCCGTGATCTTATATTTAGGTATAAAGTCGATTTTCTTGTATATACACATTTAGCAGGCGATATCGAAATGCTTCAAATCATTAGTTTAACATATTTAAGTTAATAAAGCTTCTTTAACGAACTGAAGTTGGCACAAAGCCATGGCGGCATAACGGCAGTGCCTGTAGAAGAATTCCGTTATCTTATATTTAGGTATAAAGTCGATTTTCTTGTATGTACACATTTAGCAAGCGATATCGAAATGCTTCAAATCATTAGTTTAACATATTTAAGTTAATTAACCTTCTTTAACGTATTGAAGTTGATCTAAAGCCATGGCGGCATAACGGCAGTGCATTTAGAAGAAATCCGTAATCTTATATTTAGGCATAAAGTCGATTTTGTTGTATATACACATTTAGCAATCGATATCGAGATGCTTCAACTCATTAGCTTAACATATTTAAGTTAATAAACCTGATTTTCTTATATACAAGCGATATCGAAATGCTTCAAATCATTAGTTTAACATATTTAAGTTAATTAACCTTCTTTAACGTATTGAAGTTGATCTAAAGCCATGGCGGCATAACGACAGTGCATGTAGAAGTATTCCGTAATCTTATATTTAAGTATATAGGCAGTGCCTGTAGAAGAATTCCGTTATCTTATATTTAGGTATAAAGTCGATTTTCTTGTATGTACACATTTAGCAAGCGAAATCGAAATGCTTCAAATCATTAGTTTAACATATTTAAGTTAATTAACCTTCTTTAACGTATTGAAGTTGATCTAAAGCCATGGCGGCATAACGGCAGTGCATTTAGAAGAAATCCGTGATCTTATGTTTAGGTATAAAGTCGATTTTGTTGTATATACACATTTAGCAATCGATATCAAGATGCTTCAACTCATTAGCTTAACATATTTAAGTTAATAAACCTTCTTTAACGATCTGAGGTTGGCATATAGCCACGGCGGCATTACGGCAGTGCATGTAGAAGAATTCCGTAATCTTTTATTTTGGTATAAAGTCGATTTTCTTTTATATACACATTTAGATATCGATATCGAAATGCTTCAAATCATTAGTTTAACATATTAAGTTAATAAACATTTTTTAGCTTACTGAAGTCTACATAAAGCCTTAACGGTATAACGGCAGTGCATTTAGAATAATCCCGTTATCTTATATTTAGGTATAAAGTCGATTTTGTTGTATATACACATTTAGCATGCGATATCGAAATGCTTCAAATCATTAGTTTAACATATTTAAGTTAATTAACCTTCTTTAACGCATTGAAGTTGATATAAAGCCATGGCGGCATAACGGCAGTGCATTTAGAAGAATTCCGTAATCTTATATTTAGGTATAAAGTCGATTTTCTTGTGTATACACATTTAGCAGGCGATATCGAAATGCTTCAAATCATTAGTTTAACATATTTAAGTTAATTAACCTTCTTTAACGTATTGAAGGTGATATAAGGCCATGGCTGCATAACGACAGTGCATGTAGAAGTATTCCGTAATCTTATATTTAAGTATATAGGCGATTTTCTTGTATATAAACATTTAGCAAGCGATATCAAAATGCTTCAAATCATTAGTTTAACATATTTAAGTTAATTAACCTTCTTTAACGTATTGAAGTTGATATAAAGCCATAGCGGCATAACGGCAGTGCAATTAGAAGAATTCCGTAATCTTATATTTAGGTATAAAGTCAATTTTCTTGTTTATACACATTTAGCAATCGATATCGAGATGCTTAAAATCTTTTGTTTAACATATTTAATTTAAAAAAAACCTTTTTTAAACGAAATTTAATTTGATAAAAAGGCCATGGCGGCATAAGGGCAGTCTTTTGGAAGTTTTCCCTTTAATCTTATTTTGGGTATAAATTCGATTTTCTTTTATATAAAAAAGCGGATATCAAAATTTCTTCAAATCATTATTTTAAACCAAATTTAATTTAAATTTAAAAATTTTTTTAAATTTTAAAGGGTTAAAAAGCCTTAACCATAAGGCAGTGCATTTGGAAGAATTCCGAAAACTTATATTTAGGTATAAAGTCGATTTTTGTTTTTAAAAACACATTTAGCAATCGATATCAAAAATCTTAAAATCATTAGTTTAACATATTTAAGAAATTTTAACCTTCTTTAACGAATAAAGGGTTATAAAGCCATGGCGGCATAAGGGCAGTGCATTTAAAAAATTCCTTTAATTTATATTTAGGTATAAAGTCGATTTTCTTGTATTTAAAAGCAATCGATATCAAAAACTTCAAATAATTTTAAACATTTTTAAATTTAAATTTAAACCTTTTTTAAACCCCGAATTTTAATAAAGCCAAAACGGCATAACCAGAAATTTAATATTCCGAAAACTTTTTTTGGGTAAAAATTTCGATTTTTTTAAATACACTTTTAAGCAACGATATCGAAATGCTTAAAATCATTAGTTTAAAAAAATTTAAAAAAATTTAAAACCTTCTTTATTTCTAAAATTTAAAAAGCCAAAACGGCATAAGGGGAGTGATTTAAAAGAATTCCGTAATCTTATATTTGGGTATAAAGTCGATTTTCTTGAATATATTTTTTAAGCAATCGATATCGAAATGCTTAAAATCTTTAAATTTAAAATTTATTTAATTTAAAAAACCTTTTTTTTCAAATAAATTTTTAATAAAGCCTTACCGGTTTAAGGGGAGTGATTTGGAAAAATTCCGTAATCTTATATTTAGGTTAAAGTCGATTTTTTTTATTTACACATTTAGCAATCGATATCAAAAATTTAAAATCTTTAAATTTAACATATTTAAGAAAAAAAACCCTTTCTTTAACGTTAAATTTTTGATAAAAAGCCATAACGGCATAACGGAGGATTTAAAAGAATTCCGTAATCTTATATTTAGGTATAAAGTCGATTTTCTTGTATATACCATTTACAATCTTATCGAAATGCTTCAAATCATTAGTTTAAATTTTTAAAGTTAATAAATTTTTTTAAAGCACTGAAGTTAAATAAAGCCTTCGGATAAGGGCCAGTCATTTAGAAGAATTCCGTAATTTATATTTTAAGGTATAAAGTCGATTTTTTGTTTTTAAAACTTTTAAGCAATCGATATCGAAATGCTTCAAACCATTTTTAACAAACCCAAGTTTGGGTTAAAAGCCATGGCGGCATAACGGCAGTCATTTGGAAGAATTCCGTAATCTTATATTTAGGTATAAAGTCGTTTTCTTTATATAAATTTCGAATTTTGAAATCCAAATCTTTTTTTAACTTTTAAAAAAAATTTTTCAAGGGTTTAAAATAAACCAGTCATTTAGCCGTAATCTTATATTTAGGTATAAAGTCGATTTTTTGTATATACACATTTAGCAATCGATATCGAAATGCTTCAAATCATTAGTTTAACATATTTAAGTTAATTAACCTTCTTTAACTGAAGTTTCATAAAGCATGGCGGCATAACGGCAGTGCATTTAGAAGATTCCGTAATCTTATATTTAGGTATAAATCGATTTTCTTGTATATACACATTTAGCAATCGATATCGAAATGCTTCAAATCATTAGTTTAACATATTTAAGTTAATTAACCTTCTTTAACGTACTGAAGTTGCAATAAGCCTAGGCGGCATAACGGCAGTGCATTTAGAAGAATTCCGTAATCTTATATTTAGGTATAAAGTCGATTTTCTTGTATATACACATTTAGCAATCGATATCGAAATGCTTCAAATAACTGGTTTACATATTTAAGTTAATTAACCTTCTTTATCTTACTGAAGTTACATAAGCCATAACGGCAGTGCATTTGAAGAATTCCGTAATCTTATATTTAGGTATAATTCGATTTTTTAATACATATTAGCAATCGATATCGAAATGCTTCAAATCATTAGTTTAACATATTTAAGTAATTAACCTTCTTTAACGTACTGAAGTTATAAAGCCATGGCGGCATAACGCAGTGCATGTAGAAGAATTCCGTAATCTTATATTTAGGTATAAAGTCGATTTTCTTGTATTTACACATTTAGCAATCGATATCGAAATGCTTCAAATCATTAGTTTAACATATTTAAGTTAATTACCTTCTTAACGTAATTTAGGTGATATAAAGCCATAGCGGCATAACGACAGTCATTTAAGATTCCGTAATCTTATTTTAGTATAAATCGATTTTCTTATATTTAGCAATCGATATCGAAATGCTTCAAATAAGTTTACAATTTAGGTTAATTAACATCTTTATTTCGAAGTTACAAAAGCCTAACGGCATAATCAGGCAGAATGAATTCCGTAAACTTATATTTAGGTATAAAGTCGATTTTTTGTATATATACACATTTAGCAATCGATATCGAAATGCTTCAATCATTAGTTTAACATATTTAAGTAATTAACCTTCTTTACGTACTGAAGTTTACATAAAGCCATAACGGCATAACGGCAGTGCATTTGAAGAATTCCGTAATCTTATATTTAGGTATAAAGTCGATTTTCTTGTATATACACATTTAGCAATCGATATCGAGATGCTTCAACTCATTATTTAACATATTTAAGTTAATAAACTTCTTTAACGTAATTAGGTGATATAAAGCCAGCGGCATAACGGCAGTGCATTTGAGAATTCCGTAATCTTATATTTAGGTATAAAGTCGATTTTCTTTATATACACATTAGCAACGATATCGAAATGCTTCAATCATTAGTTTAACAATTAGTAATTAACTCTTTACTGAAGTCGACATAAAGCCTTAACGGCATAACGGCAGTGCATTTAGAGAATTCCGTAATCTTATATTTAGGTATAAAGTCGATTTTCTTGTATATACACATTTAGCAATCGATATCGAAATGCTTCAAATCATTAGTTTAACATATTTAAGTTAATTAATCTTCTTTACGTACTGAAGTTACATAAAGCCATGGCGGCATAACGACAGTGCATGTGGAAGAATTCCGTAATCTTATATTTAGGTATAAAGTCGATTTTTTGTATATATACATTTAGCAATCGATATCGAATGCTTCAATATGTTTAACATATTTAAGTTAATAAACTTCTTTACGACTGAAGTTGCATAAAGCCATGACGGCATAACGGCAGTGCATTAGAAGAATCCGTAATCTTATATTTAGTATAAAGTCGATTTTCTTGTATATACACATTTGCAATCGATATCGAAATGCTTCAAATCATTAGTTTAACATATTTAAGTTAATAAACCTTTTTACTTACTGAAGTTTAAAGCCATGGTACAAGCATAACGGCAGTATATTTATTTGAAAATCCGTTATCTTATATTTAGGTATAAAGTCGATTTTATTGTACATACACATTTAGCAATCGATATCGAAATGCTTCAAATCATTAGTTTAACATATTTAGTTATAAAGCATTCTTTATTAAAATTTCGAAGTTACAAAGCTTACGGCATAACGGCTGTGCATTTCAGAAGATTCCGTAATCTTATATTTAGGTATAAGTCGATTTTCTTGTATATACACATTTAGCAATCGATATCCAAATGCTTCAAATCATTAGTTTAACATATTTAAGTTAATTAACCTTCTTTAACGTACTGAAGTTGACATAAAGCCATGGCGGCATAACGGCAGTGCATGTAGTGATTCCGTAATCTTATATTTAGGTATAAATCGATTTTCTTGTATATACACATTTAGCAATCGATATCGAAATGCTTCAAATCATAGTTTAACATATTTAAGTTAATTAACCTCTTTATCTTACTGAAGTCTACATAAGCCTTAAGGCATAACGGCAGTGCATTTGAAGAATTCCGTAAACTTATATTTAGGTATAAAGTCGATTTTTGTATATACACATTTAGCAATCGATATCGAGATGCTTCAACTATTAGTTTAACATATTTAAGTTAATAAACCTTCTTTAACGAACTGAAGTTGGCATAAAGCATGGCGGCATAACGGCAGTGCATGTGGAAGAATTCCGTTATCTTATATTTAGGTATAAAGTCGATTTTCTTGTATATACACATTTAGCAATCGATATCGAAATGCTTCAAATCATTAGTTTAACATATTTAAGTTAATTAACCTTCTTTAACGTACTGAAGTTATATAAAGCCTTACGGTATAACTGCAGTGCATTTAGAAGAATTCCGTAATCTTATTTAGGTATAAAGTCGATTTTCTTGTATTTACATATTAGCAATCGATATCGAAATGCTTCAAATCATTAGTTTAACATATTTAAGTTAATTAACTCTCTATTTACTGAAGTCTACAAAAGCCTAAGTTTTTGCATAATAGCGCATGATTCGAAGCAATAACGTACAATTATCATTTAGGAAAATCCTTAGTACTATACATATTTAGTATATAGTCGATTTTCTTGTATATAACATTTAGCTAATCGATATCGAAATGCGTAAATCATTAGTTTAACATATTTAAGTTAATAAACGCTTCTTTATCTTACTGAAGTCTAGATAAAGCCATAACGTATAACAGTCATTTAAGAATTCCGTTCTTAGTATTTAGGTATATAGATAGACATTACAACGTACATGTTAATATTGTTAACTATTTAGTATAAATTCGATTTTCTTGATTATATACACATTAGCAATGCATTATCGAAATGCTTCAATAATTAGGTTTAAGCATATTTTTTAAAAGTTAATTAAACATTCTTTATTTTACTGAAGTCTACATAAAGCCTTAACGGCATAACGGCAGTGCATTTAGAGAATTCCGTTTTAATCTTATATTTAGGTATAAGTCGATTTTCTTGTATATACGCATTTAGCAATCGATATCGAAATGCTTCAAATCATTAGTTTAACATATTTAAGTTAATTACCTTCTTTAGCGTATGAAGGTGATATAAAGCCATGGCGGCATAACGACAGTGCATGTGGAAGAATTCGTAATCTTATATTTAGGTATAAAGTCGATTTTCTTGTATATACACATTTAGCAATCGATATCGAAATGCTTCAATCATAGTTTAACATATTTAAGTTAATAAACCTTCCTTAAGCGAACTGAAGTTGACATAAAGCCATGACGGCATAACGCAGTGCATTTAGAAGAATTCCGTATCTTATATTTAGGTATAAGTCGATTTTCTTGTATATACACATTTGCAATCGATATCGAAATGCTTCAAATCATTAGTTTAACATATTTAAGTTAATTAAACCTTTTTTCTTACTGAAGTTTACGTAAAGCCATAACGGATAAGTATATTTATAGAAATCCGTTATCTTATATTTAGGTATAAAGTCGATTTTGTTGTATATACACATTAGCAATCGATATCGAGATGGCTTCAAACTCATTAGTTTAACATATTTAGTAATAAACGCTTCTTTATCTATACTGAAGTTCAAAGCCTTCGGCATAACGGCTGTGCATTTCAGAAGAATTCCGTAATCTTATATTTAGGTATAAGTCGATTTTCTTGTATATACACATTTAGCAATCGATAACCGAAATGCTTCAAATCATTAGTTTAACATATTTAAGTTAATTAACCTTCTTTACGTATGAAGTGACATAAAGCATCGGCATAACGACAGTATATTGATTCCGTAATCTTTTATTTAGGTATAAATCGATTTTCTTGTATATACACATTTAGCAATCGATATCGAAATGCTTCAAATCATTAGTTTAACATATTTAAGTTAATTAACCTTTTTTATCTTACTGAAGTCTACATAAAGCCTTAACGGCATAACGGCAGTGCATTTGGAGAATTCCGTAATCTTATATTTAGGTATAAAGTCGATTTTCTTGTATATACACATTTAGCAATCGATATCGAAATGCTTCAAATAACTGGTTTACATATTTAAGTTAATTAACCTTCTTTATCTTAACTGAAGTTTACATAAAGCCATAACGGCAGTATATTGTAGTAATGAATTCCGTTATCTTATATTTAGGTATAAAGCTCAATTTTCTTGTATATAAACATTTAGCAATCGATACGAAATGCTTTAAATCATTAGTTTAATCATATTTAAGTTAATTAACCTTCTTTAACGATCTGAAGTTACATATAGCCATCGGATAACTGCAGTGCATTTAGAAGAATTCCGTAATCCTATATTTAGGTATAAAGTCGATTTTCTTGTATATACATATTTCGCAATCGATATCGAAATGCTTCAAATCACTAGTTTAACATATTTAAGTTAATAAACCTTCTTTAACGATTGAAGTTTGTATAAAGCCATGGCGGCATAACGACAATACATTTGGAAGAATTCCGTAGTCTTATATTTATGTATAAAGTCGATTTTCTTGTATATACACATTTAGCTGATCGATATCGAGATGCTTCAAATCATTAGTTTAACATTTTTAAAAATTTTTATATAAGTCGATGAAAGTAACGGCAGTGCATTTAGAAGAATTCCGTAATGTTATAATTGTTATATTTAGGTATAAAGTCGATTTTCTTGTATTTACACATTTAGCAATCATATATCGAAATGCTTCAAATAACTGGTTTAGCATATTTCAGTTAATTAACCTTCTTTATCTTACTGAAGTTTACATAAAGCCATAACGGCATAACGGCAGTATATTTATATGAATTCCGTTATCTTATATTTAGGTATAAAGTCGATTTTGTTGTATATACACATTTAGCAATCGATATCGAAATGCTTCAAATCATTAGTTTAACATATTTAAGTTAATTAGCCTCCTTAAGCGTAATGAAGGTGATATAAAGCCACGGCGGCATAACGACAGTGCAGGTAGAAGAGTTTCGTAATCTTATATTTAGGTATATAGTCGATTTTCCTGTATATACGCATTTAGCAACCGATATCGAAAATCTTCAAATCATTAGTTTAACATATTTAAGTTAGTTAACCTTCCTTAAGGTAATGAAGGTGATATAAAGCCAGCCGGCATAACGACAGTGCATTTAGAAGAATTCCGTATACTTATATTTAGGTATAATGTCGATTTTGTTGTACTTGCACATTGAGCAATCGATATCGAGATACTTCAAATCATTAGTTTAAAATATTTAAGTTATTTAACCTTATTTTTCTTACTGAAGTTTACGTAAAGCCATAACGGTATAACGGCAGTGCATTTGGAAGAATTCCGTAATCTTATATTTAGGTATAAAGTCGATTTTGTTGTATATACACATTAGCAATCGATATCGAAGGGTTCAATCATTAGTTTAACATATTTAAAAAAATAAACCCTTTTTTAAACTCTGAAGTTCAAAGCCTCGGCATAACGGCGTGCATTTGAAAAATTCCGTAATCTTAAAATTAGGTATAAAGTCGATTTTTTGTATATACCATTTACAATCAAACGAAATGCTTCAAATCATTATTTTTAAATATTTAAGTTAATTAACCTTCTACGGAGTGATTTAGAAGAATTCCGTAATCTTTTATTTAGGTATAAATCGATTTTTTGTATATACACATTAGCAACGATATCGAAGGGTTCAATCTTAGTTTAACATATTTAATTTAAATTTAACCCTTTTTTTTCTTCGAAGTTACAAAAAGCCTAAGGATAACGGCAGTGCATTTGGAGGAATCCGTAACTTAAATTTAGGTATAAAGTCGTTTTTTGTATTTAAAATTTTAAACAATCATATCGAAATGCTTAAAATAATGGTTTACATATTTAATTTAAATTTAACCTTCTTTACAATAAATTTTCATAAAGCCATAACGCATTTAATTTAAGAATTCCGTAACCCTATATTTAGGTATAAAGCAATTTTCTTGTATATAAACATTTAGCAATCGAAAACGAAATGCTTAAATCATTAGTTTAAATATTATTTAAATTTAACCTTCTTTAACGACTGAAGTTCATAAGCCACGGATAACGGCAGTGCATTAGAAGAATTCCGTAATCTTATATTTAGGTATAAAGTCGATTTTCTTGTATTACAATTTGCATCGATATCGAAATCTTCAAATCATAGTTTAACATTTTTAATTTAAATTTAACCTTCTTTAACGAGAAGTTGAATAAAGCCATGGCGGCATAACGACATACATTTGGAAGAATTCCGTAGTCTTATATTTATGTAAAAAGTCGATTTTCTTGTATATACCCCTTTAGCGTCGATATCGAATGCTTCAATCATTAGTTTAACATTTTTAAGTTAATAACGGTATAACGGCAGTGCATTTAGAAGAATTCCGTAATGTTATAATTTTATATTTAGGTATAAAGTCGATTTTCTTGTATTTACACATTTAGCAATATATCGAAATGCTCAAATAACTGGTTTAGCATATTTAGTTAATTAACCTTCTTTATTTATGAAGTTTACATAAAGCAATAACGGCATAAGGCAGTATATTTATATGAATTCCGTTATCTTATATTTGGTAAAAAGTCGATTTTGTTGTAATACCATTTAGCAATCGATATCGAAATGCTTCAAATCATTAGTTAACATATTTAAGTTAATTAGCCTCCTTAAGCGTAATGAAGGTGATATAAAGCCACGGCGGCATAACGACAGTGCAGGTAGAAGAGTTTCGTAATCTTATATTTAGGTATATAGTCGATTTTCCTGTATATACGCATTTAGCAACCGATATCGAAAATCTTCAAATCATTAGTTTAACATATTTAAGTTAGTTAACCTTCCTTAAGGTAATGAAGGTGATATAAAGCCACGCCGGCATAACGACAGTGCATTTAGAAGAATTCCGTATACTTATATTTAGGTATAATGTCGATTTTGTTGTACTTGCACATTGAGCAATCGATATCGAGATACTTCAAATCATTAGTTTAAAATATTTAAGTTATTTAACCTTATTTTTCTTACTGAAGTTTACGTAAAGCCATAACGGTATAACGGCAGTGCATTTGGAAGAATTCCGTAATCTTATATTTAGGTATAAAGTCGATTTTGTTGTATATACACATTAGCAATCGATATCGAGATGGTTCAACTCATTAGTTTAACATATTTAAGTAAATAAACCTTCTTTAACGATCTGAAGTTGGCTTAAAGCCATGGCGGCATAACGGCAGTGCATTTAGAAGAATTCCGTAATCTTATATTTAGGTATAAAGTCGATTTTCTTGTATATACACATTTAGCAATCGATAACGAAATGCTTCTAATCATTAGTTTTAAATATTTAAGTTAATTAACCTTCTACGGCAGTGCATTTAGAAGAATTCCGTAATCTTTTATTTAGGTATAAAGTCGATTTTGTTGTATATACACATTAGCAATCGATATCGAGATGGTTCAACTCGTTAGTTTAACATATTTAAGTTAATTAACCTTATTTTTCTTACTGAAGTGTACATAAAGCCATAACGGTATAACGGCAGTGCATTTGGAGGAACTCCGTAATCTTAAATTTAGGTATAAAGTCGCTTTTCTTGTATTTACACATTTAACAATACATATCGAAATGCTTCAAATAACTGGTTTAGCATATTTAAGTTAATTAACCTTCTTTATCTTAATAAAGTTTACATAAAGCCATAACGTCAGTATATTTATATGAATTCCGTAATCCTATATTTAGGTATAAAGTCAATTTTCTTGTATATAAACATTTAGCAATCGATAACGAAATGCTTCAAATCATTAGTTTAACATATCTCAGTTAATTAACCTTCTTTAACGATCTGAAGTTGGCATATAGCCAGGGCGGCATAACGGCAGTGCATGTAGAAGAATTCCGTAATCTTATATTTAAGTATAAAGTCGATTTTCTTGTATATACACATTTAGCTATCGATATCGAAATGCTTCAAATCATTAGTTTAACATATTTAAGTTAATTAACCTTCTTTAACGTATTGAAGTTGATATAAAGCCATGGCGGCATAACGACAGTACATTTGGAAGAATTCCGTAATCTTATATTTATGAAAAAAAGTCGATTTTCTTGTATATACACCTTTAGCGATCGATATCGAGATGCTTCAACTCATTAGTTTAACATATTTAAGTTAATAACGGTATAACGGCAGTGCATTTAGAAGAATTCCGTAATGTTATAATTTTATATTTAGGTATAAAGTCGATTTTCTTGTATTTACACATTTAGCAATCGATATCGAAATGCATCAAATAACTGGTTTAGCATATTTCAGTTAATTAACCTTCTTTATCTTACTGAAGTTTACATAAAGCAATAACGGCATAACGGCAGTATATTTATATGAATTCCGTTATCTTATATTTCGGTATAAAGTCGATTTTGTTGTACATACACATTTAGCAATCGATATCGAAATGCTTCAAATCATTAGTCTAACATATTTAAGTTAGTTAACCTTCTTTACCGTAATGAAGGTGATATAAAGCCATGGCGGCATAACGACAGTGCATGTAGAAGAATTCCGTAATCTTATATTTAGGTATAAAGTCGATTTTCTTGTATATACACATTTAGCTATCGATATCGAAATGCTTCAAATCATTAGTTTAACATATTTAAGTTAATTAACCTTCTTTAACGTATTGAAGTTGATATAAAGCCATGGCGGCATAACGACAGTAGATTTGGAAGAATTCCGTAATCTTATATTTAGGTATAAAGTCGGCTTTGTTGTATATACACATTTAGCAATCAATATCGAAATGCTTCAAATCATTAGTTTAACATATTTAAGTTAACTAACCTTCTTTATCTTATTGAAGTTTACATAAAGCCAAAACGGTACAACGGCAGTGCATTTGGAAGATTTCTGTAATCTTATATTTAGGTAAAAAGTCGATTTTCTTGTATATACACATTTAGCTATCGATGTCGAAATGCTTCAAGTCATTCGTCTAACATATTTGAGTTAGTTAACCTTCTTTAACGTAATGAAGGTGATATAAAGCCATGGTGGCATAACGACAGTAGATTTGGAAGAATTCCGTAATCTTATATTTAGGTATAAAGTCGGCTTTGTTGTATATACACATTTAGCAATCAATATCGAAATGCTTCAAATCATTAGTTTAACATATTTAAGTTAACGTACCTTCTTTATCTTACTGAAGTTTACATAAAACCAAAACGGTATAACGGCAGTGCATTTGGAAGAATTCCGTAATCTAATATTTAGGTAAAAAGTCGATTTTCTTGTATATACACATTTAGCAATCGATATCGAGATGCTTCAAGTCATTAGTTTAAGATATTTAAGTTAACTTACCTTCTTTATCTGACTGAAGTTTACGTAAAGACATGGCGGCATAGCGACAGTGCATTTAGAAGAATTCCGTACTTTTATATTTAGGTATAAAGCCGATTTTGTTGTATATACGCATTTATCAATCGATATCGAAATGCCCCAAATCATTAGTTGAACATATTTAAGTTAATTAACCTTCTTTAACGTATTGAAGTTGATGTAAAGCCTGGCCGCATAACGACAATACAATTGGAAGAATTCCGTAGTCTTACATTTATGTATAAAGTCGATTTTCTTGTATATATTTAAGTTAATAAACCTTCTTTAACGAACGGAAGTTGGCTTAAAGCCATGGCGGCATAACGGCAGTGCATTTAGAAGAATTCCGTAATCTTATATTTAGGTATAAATTCGATTTTCTTTTACATACACATTTAGCAAGCGATATCGGAATGCTTCAAATCATTAGTTTAACATATTAAGTTAATTAACCTTCTTTAACGGACTGAAGTTGATATAAACCCATGGCGGCATAACGACAGTACATTTGGAAGAATTCCGTAGTCTTATATTTAGATATAAAGTCGATTTTTTTTTATATATGCATTAAGCAATCGATATCGAAATGCTTCAAATAACTGGTTTAACATATTTAAGTTAATAAGCCTTCTTTAACGAACTGCAGTTAACATAAAGCCATAACGGCATAACGGCACTGCATTTAGAAGAATTCCGTAATCTTATATTCAGGTATAAAGTCGATTTTCTTGTATATACACATTTAGCAATCGATAACGAAATGCTTCAAATCATTAGTTTAAAATATTTAATTTAATTAACCTTATTTTTCTTACTGAAGTTTACGTAAAGCCATAACGGTATAACGGCAGTGCATTTGGAAGTATTCCGTAATCTTATATTTAGGTATAAAGTCGATTTTCTTGTATCTACACTTTTAGCAATCGATATCGAGATGGTTCAACTCATTAGTTTAACATATTTAAGTTAATAAACCTTCTTTAACGATCTGAAGTTGGTTAAAGCCATGGCGGCATAACGGCAGTGCATTTAGAAGAATTCCGTAATCTTATATTTAGGTATAAAGTCGATTTTCTTGTATATACACATTTAGCAATCGATATCGAAATGCTTCAAATCATTAGTTTAACATATTTAAGTTAATTAACCTTCTTTAACGTATTGAAGTTGATATAAAGCCATGGCGGCATAACGGCAGTGCATTTAGAAGAATTCCGTAATCTTTATTTAGGTATAAATTCGATTTTCTTGTATGTACACATTTAGCAATCGATATCGAGATGGTTCAACTCATTAGTTTAACATATTTAAGTTAATAAACCTTCTTTAACGATCTGAAGTTGGTTAAAGCCATGGCGGCATAACGGCACTGCATTTGGATGAATTCCGTAGTCTTATATGTAGGCATAAAGTCGATTTTCTTTTTTATACACATTTAGTAATCGATATCGAAATGCTTCAAATCATTAGTTTAACATATTTAAGAGTTAATTAACCTTCTTTATCTGACTGAAGTTTACATAAAGCCCTAACGGTATAACGGCAGTGCATTTGGAAGAATTTCGTAAACATATATTTAGGTATAATGTCGTTTTTGTTGTATATACACATTTAGCAATCGATATCGAGATACTTCAAATCATTAGTTTAACATATTTAAGTTAATTAACCTTTTTTTTCTTACTGAAGTTTACGTAAAGCCATAACGGTATAACGGCAGTGCATTTGGAAGAATTCCGTAATCTTATATTTAGGTAAAAAGTCGATTTTCTTGTATATACACATTTAGCAATCGATATCGAGATGGTTCAACTCATTAGTTTAACATATTTAAGTTAATAAACCTTCTTTAACGATCTGAAGTTGGTTAAAGCCATGGCGGCATAACGGCACTGCATTTGGAAGAATTCCGTAGTCTTATATGTAGGCATAAAGTCGATATTGTTGTATATACACATTTAGCAATTGATATCGAGATGCTTCAAATCATTAGTTTAACATATTTAAGTTAATTAACCTTCTTTAACGATCTGAAGTTGGTTAAAGCCATGGCGGCATAACGGCACTGCATTTGGAAGAATTCCGTAGTCTTATATGTAGGCATAAAGTCGATATTGTTGTATATACACATTTAGCAATTGATATCGAGATGCTTCAAATCATTAGTTTAACATATTTAAGTGAACTAACCTGGAGTGTTTTCATCCATCCGGACAACATGACCTAGCCAGCGTAGCCGCTGTCTTTTAATTCGCTGAACTATGTCAATGTCGTCGTATATCTCGTACAGCTCATCGTTCCATCGAATGCGATATTCGCCGTGGCCAACGCGCAAAGGACCATAAATCTTTCGCAGAACTTTTCTCTCGAAAACTCGCAACGTCAACTCATCGGTTGTTGTCATCGTCCAAGCCTCTGCACCATATAGGAGGACGGGAATTATGAGAGACTTATAGAGTTTGGTTTTTGTTTGTCGAGAGAGGACTTTGCTTCTCAATTGCCTACTTAGTCCGAAGTAGCACCTGTTGGCAAGAGTAATCCTGCGTTGGATTTCCAGCTCCTTTTCGTGCTGTCGAAAGCAGCTTTGAAATCGACGAAGAGGTGGTGTGTGTCGATTCTCCTTTCACGGGGCTTTTCCAAAATTTGGCGCATCGTGAATATCTGGTCGGTTGTTGATTTGCCAGGTCTAAAGCCACACTGATAAGGTCCAATCAGTTTGTTGACGGTGGGCTTTAATCTTTCACACAATACGCTCGACAGAACCTTATATGCGAAGTTGAGGAGGCTAATCCCACGGTAGTTGGCGCAGATTGTGGGGTCTCCTTTTTTATGTATTGGGCATAGCACACTTAAATTCCAATCGTTGGGCATGCTTTCGTCCCACCATATTTTACAAAGAAGCTGATGCATGCTCCTTACCAGTTCTTCGCCGCCGTGTTTGAATAGCTCGGCCGGCAATCCGTCGGCCCCTGCCGCTTTGTTGTTCTTCAGGCGGGCAATTGCTATTCGAACCTCTTCATGGTCGGGCAATGGAACGTCTGCTCCATCGTCATCGATTGGGGAAGCGGGTTCGCCTTCTCCTGGCGTTGTACGTTCACTGCCATTCAGCAGGGTGGAGAAGTGTTCCCTCCATAATTTAAGTATGCTTTGGGCATCGGTGACTAGATCACCTTTGGGGGTTCTACAAGAGTATGCTCTGGTCTTGAAACCTTCTGTAAGTCGCCGCATCTTTCCGTAGAATTTTCGAGCATTACCCCCCCCT
>JAPZAG010000253.1:0-68754 GCA_027475135.1 Bactrocera correcta | reverse complement strand
GTGCCTAAGGTTCTTTACTTTCGGAGTACGCTGTGTAGGGAGAATTTGTTCATGGTGTTCACACTCTAAATTTGTTTATGGTAAAATGCCGGTTGAAATCTTAAACCAGCCTTCTTCCCGTTCAAAAGCTCTAGTTTACGGCTTTTAGAAAGACTACGTATCTTAGGCATGGCCTCCAGAAACAATCAAAGAAGCGGAGTTAGCAGTTTTTTCTCGTCTGTGGCGTGGACAGAATGGAACTTACTATTAATTTCTCGATATGTTCTACCATGGGAATAAAGCCTACTATAGCAAGTTCTCATTCAATACTCAAAAAGTGTTGGAATTTAAACTAACTAGAAATCTTTACATTTTTATGTACTGACGAATTGATATTTTTGTTTGATTCTAAACACCAAAAATTTCTCAACGTGTTTCTCAGCTCAACTGCATCCCTACAAATCATCCGTTTATCTCTGCTTTCAACGTTTGTTACATATTTACATTGCAACTCAAACTGTTCGTCTGCTCTGCGGCTGTTGCTCCTTTAGCTGCTTCGTACAGATGAGCTTCATTTGCCAGGTAAACAGCAGTATTTCTAGAACGAATTTAAGCGTAACTTGCAACCCACATATACATATACATATATCTTTGCCTGTGAGTACTCAGCTTCGGCTGGATAGATATCTGAAGCAGGTGTTTAAATTACCCAAGTTTGTATATACATCAACTGTGGGTAAACGCAGTCAAAGTTATATCTTGCGTGTGAACTTGCATATCTCGTTGGGAGGTGCACGTTGCTAAGAATGTATCAAATTTTGTTGTGTAGATTTCACTAAAGTCAGTTTTCAATTACCGCTGTGCTGTAAATAATTAGTCGGTCTTTTCTTACAATTATTGCAGCTTCTTCTTTGTTCCTCGAAGAGAGGACTTAACTTCTCAACTACCTACTCAGTCTAAAGTAGTTCATATAGAACCTTATATGCGATGTTGACTAAGCTTATCCCACGTTAATTAGCGCAGATTGTGGGCTCTACCTTTTTGTGCATTGGACAGAACATACTTAAATTTCAATCGTTTGGCATGCTTTTGTCTGACCATATTTTACAAAGAAGCTAATGAATGCTCCTTATCAGTTTTTCGTCGCCGTGTTTAAATAGCTCGGCCGGCAATCCATCGGCCCCGCTCCTTTGTTGTTCTTCAGGCGGGTGATTGCTAACTATTCGAACTTCTTTATGGTCGGGTAATGGAACGTCTGCTCCATCGTCATCGATTGGGGAATCGGGTTCGTTCTTTCCTGGTCTTATACTTTCAATGCCATTCAGCAGGCTAGAGAAGTGTTCTCTCCATAATTTCAGTATGCTCTGGTCATTAATCACTAGATCGCCTCTGGGGTATGTTATGGCCTTGAAATCTTATGATAGTTGTCGCATCTTTTCTTACAATTTTTGAGCATTACCCCTATATATTTGTCGTCCACATTGTCAAGATTTTCGTACTCATGCATTTTGGTCTCTCTTCTTTTATGACTGCCAATGCATCTCGCTTCCCTCTTCAGCCTCTCGGTACCTACCTTATCTCTCCCGTGTTGTGGCCGTCAGTAATGTTGGAAGGTAAGCGATGTGTTTTCTCTTCGCTGCGACTCGATTCTCCTCGTCGTACTAGTTGTTCTTTTGCCTTTTCTGAAAACCAGTGGTTTCGTTTGCAGCTGTACGAGTTTGAAGTCGTTCAACAGTTCCCTTATTCCGAGTGGCTTTTTGATCCGGAGATGGCCTGCTAACTTAGTGAATTTCCCTTAGCTGGAATTTAGTACAACAGGTAACCATATTTTAGAGGTTGAATTAACCGACCGTTGTGCCAAAGGTACATTCTTTGCCCATCTTGGCCTTAAAGTGACGGGGGCAGCTCTTATAGGTGCGCTCCATGCGCTAGTAGGTGATATCTTCGTCACATCGTCCTTTATACTGTCAGGGCGCGAGTGAAAATTAGCCATATGTTGGTTCAAATATTATTCGTTTTGAACCGAGTCAAAGGATCTAGGGTTTTAAAGATTTTTACTCTGGAAACAAAATCGCGTAATGTTTGGTATTCATCGTAAAAGTTTTCGTACTTATTTCTAGCCACATAAGTGGCGCAAAAGTAATCCTCCTCTCAGAAGATGCTATAAATTTTGCAATTTACCTCTAATGTCAGTTCTGTTTTAGCATTTGTGTAGTAAACACATGAGAAATACACGTAAATAAACAATGGTACGCTACACTGCTCCAGAACGGGAGTTATTGGTGACTATTTACTTGACCAATAAGCGGTCGGTGACTTTGGCACAACGTGAATTTCGTCGCAGATTTCCTGGCCGGCCGACGCCTACTGATGAAACACTGCAACGTTTAGCCGCTCGCCTCGAAGATAACACGAGATGCTGCCAGGCCTGACAGACCCCGGAGTAGCCGTTCTGCAGAGAATATTACTGCTGTTGCCGAGGATGTCATGGAAGCGTCGTTGACATCGACCAGACGACGTGCCACGAAAATGGGTATCAGTCGACGGTGTTTACAGCAAATTTTGGTACAAGATTTGAAGTTGTTTCCGTACAAAGTCCAGACGGTGCATTAGTTGTAAGCTGCTGACCGCCAATCGCGTCTAACAGTGAATAAGTAAACATGGTTTGAAACATAACAACAACAGGAGCAACACTAAGTCATATGTATAATAAAAACAACAGCGTCAAGTAGCTCAACAGCAACGTTCCAACCAACACCCACACATGTGTGCATGTGCCATGTGGCACATATCGCGTGATGTGATGACAATCATTTTTACACTCATTCCAATTCTGTAATTTTGTTTTTTTTTGTTTATCGATTTCGCTCCCCTTGTGAGCGTTGAAAGCTTTGCAATTTAACACGTCAACAAGTCATGAGCATTGGTGCTCTGATTTTTTTGTTTTCGTTCAACTAGTGTGATAACGATATCTTAGGCAGACACATACATACATATTTCCATACCAACGCTTAGTAACACATGTGTGGTACATTTGCTTTGCTAAAAAATACAATTGGATATATATGTGTTTGTTGTGTTTTCATATTTATATTCATAAGCGTTTATTGCTCTAGTTTAAAAAAACTTGTTAGCGATTTTCATGCTGCTTCCCCCCCTTTTTGCTTTATTTGCAGATTGAAGTCTAGTCTGTTTAAAAAACGTCTCCGCTCTCCCTCCTGTTCAATGCAAATTGCAAAGTCATGAATTTATTCATTTAATTTATTGAAAGAATAACGACTAGACAGAGGCTTTTGTCAGTTTTGTTGAACTCTGTATTTTCACAATAGGAAATGTTGTACTTTGTAGAGGCGACGATTACATGATGTTGTGTGTTTACTTAAAAAAAAATTAAAAAAAGGGTTTCGAGCCCTTAAATGCCGAGCTTTAAGCTTGGTATACTCCTTTTTCTTCCTAATGTTTGCTGTGTTTGCTTAAGAGTCATAATCCAATCCGTCCAAATATTTCTAGAATAACAGGCTTAAATTTATTTCAGTATTAGTCAGTGAGAGTAGCTTTATTCAGGAATCTTTATCAGATCAGGAATCAGGTTAAAATTTAAAAAAAAAAAAAAAAATAAGGAGGTCTCAGATTGAAGAAATTATGGAATAGGTTGAAGTTCGTAAGTTTTCCAAACACTATTCACTCAAGAGTTCAAACGTGTGATATCAAGCAATTGCTTTAGTTGTTTATCTTACTTATTGCGAATGTCGCAGCAAATTAGCACAAAATCGCTGTCGCCAAGGAGCGCTAGCAACTCATTTGCATGCAATTCCAACTGCGATTTGATGAACTAAATGGCTTTTTCATCCTTATTTCGCCATGAAAGCCAGAGGAAAATGCGAAACTTGGAAGAATTAATTCACTCTACAATAGCAAATTTCAAGTGAAATGTGAATTAATTTTTCTTATTTTTTGGAATAAATTTGGTTGGATTTGTAGCTTTTTATATGATTTTGGAACCCTTAAATGCCGAGCTGATATTTTATGCAATTTATGGGTTGAAGAAAATATAGTAAATTTAATAAATAATATTTATTTAGTGTTAATGGAATGAAATTCGGCCTACATATAACCGTTTTTAACAAAAATGAAATCATATGAAAACATATATTATATATAAGATTATATATATAAAAGTTAAGTTGGTTTAGTTTGGTGAGCCAGTAAATCACGCATAGACAACTTTTGTTCCTTTGCGATACCAGATGGAGATTAGTTACTAGATTTCAGAGGATTAGTGATCCTTTAGGATATCTGGGCTTGGCGCGAATTTCAACAGACTTTGCGAACTCATTATCAATAACTTTTCAAGTGTATCATACCGTGGGGACCCCAGATACTTACAACGCAGTCTTGCCAATGCCAGTACTGCACTGTAAAGCAGAATTGATCTTACAATAGTTGTGTAGCAACAGTGCATTAGAGAAGGCGAGAGCCCCCAAGTTGTACCGAGTATATGCCTAAACACATAAATATAAAGCATTGCTAGCCTTTTTCACTCTTTCTTCCACGTTGTGCTTCCACAGCAGTTTGTTGTCCAAGACTACCTTGAGGTACTTGTTGATATCTTTGACTGAGAGTTATGTCCCACTTATCGAAGGGAACCATCATAAAAGAACTTTTTGCTTTCTTGTGAACACAAACAGATCCGTTTTCTCAGGGTTCAACCACAAACTTGCTTGCGATGCCCAGTTCTAAACTGTATTTAGGGTGGTAGTCTTAATATGTACTGCTAATGGTCTGTAGATACCTACTCGCTATTGAGATGGTAACATCGCCTGCATATAATACTATCTTAAAGGCTTTGTCATCCAAGTTCCTTAGCAGTTTATGCACTACTAATGTCCATAGAAGCAGAAATAGCACTCTGCCTGTAAAGTACCTCCAGAGATTTCCTTGGTCACTCTAGCGTCGTTTCATTCTGCTCTTATCCTTTTAGAGGTCAAGAGGCTCAGGCGTTGTAAAGCTCGATCAACACCTATTGACTGGATACTATTTAGAATAGATTCTGTAGAGCATATTGCTTATATTCAAGAGCCTTTTGATATCAAATACCAATGTGTGGAGTGCAGTCTCTAATCACCTGCTCTTCGTAGAGGCGCTGCGCCCATAATTTGCACGCCGAAGAAGTTAAACTTATGAGCTTATCTTTTGTGGAGATTGGCATATTTATACGTGCCTTCAGTATGAAAACTACCCTAGCCTTTCGCCATGAGTTGGCACATAGCTGAGCTTCAAGCATCACCTAAAAAACGCCTTTAGCCAAGGCATGGATAGACAGAGAGCATTCTGTAGCATTGTTGGAATGATTCTGCCTATACAGGGAGATTTGTATAGATCGAATGATCGGATTGCTCATTCATATAAAGGGTGGGCCATATAAAATTTTAAATTTAAAAAGTCAATTAAAACAAAAAACTGCCGTTTTTCAAAGGTCTTAGATTTATTAAAGAGGTTGTTTTATGAGATTTATTTGTGGAAAACAATTTCAGACAAATGACCACCACGGCTGAGTTTAATGTAGCTTATCCGATTACAATTTTGGAGTACTTTCCCGGTGGCTTCAGGCCTTATGGCATCAACAGCAGCTTGAATCGCGTACGTTAGATCTTGAGTTGTGTTTGGATGGCTGGCGAAACATTTATCTTTAACAGCAATAGAAAATAGTCCAACGGAGTTAAATCCCAGCTTCACATCACCTCTTTTCCTGATTATGCGATTTTCAAAGATAGGGCATAAAAGATTGAGCGTAGCGTTTGCTGTACGCTAGAACCAAATGTTGTCCAAGTCTTCCTCTTCAATTTGCTTGAAGAAAAATTCGGTTAACATTGCGCGATATCGCTCACCACTGATGGTTACGGCGGTTCCTTCTTCATTTTCGAAGAAAAATGGGCCGATGATTCCACCAGACCAAAATCCGCATTGGCTTCTCGACGATTACGTGCGGGTTTTCTGTGCCCAAAATGCGACAATTCTGCTTGTTAACGTAAACATCGAGGTGGAAATGAGCCGCGTCCGAATAGATGATTTTTCGGTAAAATTGACCATCTACTTGGCTCACCACTTTGGAAAAAAGTTTTCAATTTTTCTCAGTTTTCTTCTAGTGAATAGCCCATTTCGTAAATTTTAGACTTTTACTGAATATCTGTCACTTTCCGAATGGTATTTGACGTTTCCAATGTCGAAATATAGATAATTCAAATTTAAAACGTTAGATGGCCTACCCGTTATATTATACTATAAGAAACTTTGTTCCTAGTTTAAAGAAGAATATCTTGATTTAAGATTTCGTTTAAAATTTAATTTAGATAGATAAATTTTAAGTTCGTGAATTTCAAAATTGCTTCAAATATTAATAGAAAATATGATTTTATACAATTTTCCCACAAAAATTTAGGATGAAAATACAAAAAAATATAATTTATTGTGCTCAAGAGTTCACCTCATATTTCAAACAGCGCCATAATCAGATTCCTCAGCAAAGAGCACTTAATGAGTACTTAAACGCATATTTATATCACGCACCATAACTACATTAGTAAATTATATGTATATGTCTACATACAAGTATATATCCTCAGATAAACATTGTTTACACACCTGTCAACTTAATTACTTATCAACTCGTTTCAGACAGCAGAATGAGCAGCTTTACCTCAGGTGCACATACTGTTAGACACCGTTAACTAACAGTATGTGCACCTGAGGTAAAAAGTAACGTTTTAGAATAAATTTGCATTTACAAACGCGCTAACATTTTAACGCCCACAGACATTTGATTACAAGTGTATATATGTTCGCGCGCACTGCCTTTTATTCAAATAAAATTTCCAACCACAAGAACCTCAACTAATTTAGCCCATACCCTTCCTACATTTACTCATACACTTTCAACTACTAATTAATTCATACGTGAACGCACACGGAGCATATGTTTTAGTTGGCAGTGACGCGGCGTTGGCGACGTGCCTCCTCGCAACACACTTTTTTCTTTGTAGAATGTGTCTTTCTTCTGTACGATAATTAGAAAAACCTAAGCACTGTTAAAGAAATTTAATTTGCACGTTTTCGCACCTTATTTTCACCTCACCACTTTCCTTTTTACCTGCGTGCCAGCGGTTAATGTTGCTCATACTCCAAGGCAAACAGCAGTTGACGTGCGTTGGCGCCAAAACCGCTGCATATTTTATAAAGTCAGACGCATAATGGATGGCGCACATACATACATAATTATATACATACACTTTTAAATATTTCATATTTCCGCTTTGCTGCGTGAGCGCAGTAAAGATTTTTGATATCTAAAGTTAATTAACCAGCTCGCTTGCTCATTAGCTCGCACTCGAACATCAAAATTCACCACAAATAAAAGCAAATTTAATTACAAATGAGAAATATAAGTAAGTAATTTGCGTATAATTTTATCCCACTAAATTTTATATTGCTGTTATATATGCAAAGCTAAAATATTTATATCCCATTTGTCAGTTTTTATAGAAGTTTGATTTTTGTTGGTGGATATCTACAAGCAAGGAAAGGCTGTGTGCGAGTATTTGCGAACATTTCGGCTCTTACAACTTAAAAAGACCAAAAGAAGTGCAAGATGTTAACTCGAGGGTCAAAATCTCAGCAAATTTTTACATATATTAGGTAGTCGAAAAAGTCTTTCATATTTCTAATCAAACTTAACTTATTTTCTTTATATTTATAATGAACTTTAATGAACCAAGTATCTTTTGGGCATCCACTTTTTGCCAATTTTCCACTGGAAACATTATTCCATCAGTCTAAAACTTTTCTGGTTTCGCGGTCAAAAAACTGCGACAAGTAATTTTCGAAAGCATCACTTGCCAACTTTACTCCATTAAGGGTGTTCTTCAATGAACGAAATAAACGGTAGTCCAATGAGGGCTATATGATGTTTACATCAGAACTTCCCAGCCAAGACGTTCTGGCCATTTTATTCGATTGCTTGTTTCAATCTCATCAGTTGTTAACAGTAAAATGACCTAGCTGGAGCAGCTCATAGTAGAGGATTCCTTTCCAATCCCAAAAAACACCCAGCATAACCTATCGTGGCGTCAATCCTGGCTTTGCGACCATTTTTTGAGCTTCACCACGCTTGGACCATGAGTTTTCTCGTACATTATTGTCGTATTTGATTCACTTTTCGTCTCCTCTTACCATTCGCTTTAGAAATGGTTCGATGTCATTTCGTTTCAGCAAAGAATCGCAGAAGTTAACTCAGTCCATTAAATTTTTCACAGACATGTGGTACCCAAACATCAAGCTTCTTTTTCTAGCCAGCCGTTTCTTAATGGTTCAGAACTCTTTGATTTATAATGTTAAATTCCATAGCGATGACATGACATGACGGTCCAGGATTTCTCTTTTCATAATTCCATGGAATTTTTCAACGGTAGGTCGACCAGAACAAAGTGCATATTTCACATCTAGAACCGAAGCGAGCGAACCATTCTTGTGCTAGACAAACAGATACAGCATCGTCTCCGTAAACTTCACAAATTTCATTGGTGGCTTGTGTGGCATTCTTCCCTTTTTTTATACAGAGCCACTACACTGTGTAAAGGCAAGTATAAAGTATAAAATATAACTTTATATCTTATCCTTCACCCATAATAGGTGTGTACGACAAGTAATATGGATGATTGATTTGCCGTTTCCTTCATAAATTTTTTTCTCAGCAATTCACTTTCGCTTTGAAACTTCATGCATATAATTTAATCAGTCATTTTGCTCATTACCCATTCGCACAACCGCAAGTTTTCAAGCCAAGAAATCTTCACAGAATTTATCACAGCACATTTCTTTTGTTGCTTTCGCTCGATTTTATGCCACAATTACGTACTCACCCAGTATACCTGCGGGTCTGATTGCCTACATATTTATAGCTGCCATATACCAACGTCCTGCATATGAATGCCCTTCGTATACTTACACCCGTTCGCCTACCTTTAATCGTAATCAATCATTGCCTTGGGATGTGGCAATAAAATACGGCACACGGCAGTGAAAATCACGGTGGCGAATCAGGCATGCAGATGTAAAAAAAAAAATCAAAAGAATAGTATGTAGAGTTGTGAAAAAGGTATATTATAACTGGTGCTTCAGGAATCTCCAAACACTTTTGTTTGATTTTCCTGCTTCTGCTTTTAACATTTTTCAAGCTATAGAGTGAAGTGGAATGACAGCAATGTTCACGTATTGGATTAATCAGCTGACCAGCCTTGCCGGCAAACGATCGCTCGCAAGAGAAATTTCGACACTATTTAGCTGGAATATTGAGTATGACTTTAAGTGATATTCGACTTTTTAGACTAGTACATTCGATTAGGTATGAATTCGAAAGAATTTCGTTTCTATAAATCTTTTTTGTATATGTTCAGTATACGATATAATATAGTCTAAAAATTACTAAAATTGCTGCAACTACTTTATGAAATGCAAATAAAATTTATATTATTTTAAGAAACAACATTGTAAGTCCCAGTCAGTACACTTTTCAGGCTGTAAGGACGCGGTAAGTCCTAGCTATGAAGGAAGTAGTGCGGCAAACGTTCCCGAACACATTTTCACAGAAAATAAAATAAAATAGGAGATACATTCATTTAACTCATATAAAACTGCCGGTTCTGATGAAACCATTCCAGCAATGCTACGGAATGCGCTCTATTTATCCATACCGTGGCTAAAGGCGATTTTTAGGCATTGTCCATACGATGATCCGGAAGCATGTTAAAGAAAATCAATAAAATCGAGAAGCAAGCTATCTGGGTGCAAAACTGCAAAAGTCATGTGCAATACGGTGGGTCGGAAGTACACTAAACTTCTACTGACACTCGATAAAAGAGACTATAGGAACATGATGGGAATACTAGCTGGTCACTGTCTGGTGGCGACATACGGACGCAGAATAGGACTCACAGATCGAGAAAACTACAGGAAATGTTTAGAGCAAGGTACTAGGAAAACAATTAAGCATCTTTTATATACTTATTCCGCGCTGTTATTTCCCACGGTATGGTACACTGGAGAAGCTATCGATAGTAAGGCCGCAGAGTCTGTTAAAATTTGCGTCTAGCGCAGGCATCCTAAAGGATGACTACCATCCATCTAGTATCGCAAAGGATTAAAAGTCCATGCGTGGCTCATAGGACCTACCAAATTAACCTAACTTAGCCTAACTATGCATAATAGGGATGCCCACGATGGCTCAAAAAGAAGGCTCTAACCATAAAAATATTATATTTTATTATGTTCAAGGTAAAATGAATTTTACACATTTTCCAGGCAGTGTTAGCTTTGGTGGTAAACACCAGATCAACCTCTAGAATATGAGTAACAATTATCATATACTTATTTATGGAAGTTTTGAGAACAAATATGTAATGAATTATTCAACTGTGAATGCACTATGGCTTAATCTGAGCTGGCCAAAATGCAGAAAAAATGAAATTAATATAAATTATATATTGCACAAGTCATTGGCCAATAAACTAACTGCATAAGATTTCATATATTACTATAAAAGCTAACCAACCCAATAGATCATATTTATCAACTAAGTTGAGCTTCGCGGACAAGAGAAATAATAAGCGATAAAGCGCAAACAAGAGCTAACAAGATGTGTGAACTCCCACTGTTAGCTACACAAATTTGCATACACAAGTATGCATAATGTTTTCCAACAAGAGTGATACGATTTCTTAAAAAAATAACAAACTAATTTTTCTGTAAGTTCAAATGTTTTTTTATATTGTGTAAAGTACAATCGATACAATTAAGTTTTGCATATAGCACCCTTAAAATTGCTTCCATGACTTCGAACGAATTAGATGAACCCAATTTTCAAGTACTTTTAAATTAAATCAAGTCGTACGTCATGAAAAGCACTTTCGATATTGATGCTTAGAGCTTGAAGAGAGTCTGGTTTTTTGCTAAAGACCAGTGACTTCGCATAACCGTACAAGAAATAGTATAATGGTTTTAAATTACAACTTCTTAGAGGCCATTCAATGTCACAATTTCTTGAAAATTCGAAATTCTTGAAATAATCGAATACACAAACTTTTCTCGCAATAATTTGGTTGTTGATGTGCTGTGTGACTTGTAACACCATTTTGTTGAAAACAGATATTGTCGAGACCTATTTTCTCCAATTCCGGCATAAAAAATTGTTATCATCGACCTATGTATGTATATCGCGCTGTCCGCTGACAGTAATGGTGTCACCAGCTCCATTTCAAACGAATTCCGGGACAATTATTCCACCAGACCAAAAACCACCCTAAACTGTCAATTTAGGCTAATATTATGGTTTTCATGAATAATTTGTAGATTTTCTTCGCATCACAGTCGACGGTTTTGTTTATTTACCGCACCACTCAAATGAAAGTGGGCCTCATTGAAGAAGATGATTTTCTGAGAAATATCGTTATCACTTTCGAATTTTTCCACGGCAAAATCAGCTAATTCACGACGTTTACGGTGATTTAATGGCTTCAGTTCTTAAATGAGAACAATTTCATATGGACGGAATAACAAATTCTTACTCAAAATCCGCAAAGTTGTGGTTTTAAATAGTCCCATTTTTTGAGAAAGTTTTGTAATCGACAAATTGCGGTCGTCAGAAACACTTGTCTGAGTGACAGCAATATTTTCATTACTTGAACATTTATGTTCAGAAAATGTATGCTCAAAATTTTCAACAATTCAACGAATAGCGAGCATAGAGGGCAATTATTAAGACCATAAAGTGGCAAAAAGGCATGAAAAGTTCCAATTGGATAATGATTATTTCGATATTAAAATTGAATAATTTGTAAAACAGGTTCCTTCGTATATCATTGCATTAAAAATCAGTTTAGATCACAATATACTAAGAATGGTCGAAACGTTACTTAGAAATGATATCATCCCTATTGGAAAACCTGCCATTTTCACCAAAATCCGAGGTTTATTCCTTCCATCAAACAACAACAAAAGATTGATGAATTATTTTTATAAACAAACAAATGATTAAAAGCTTATATGTAATACATATATATATCATAAAAAAAAATGTAAAAAATAATGCAAAACATTAATTAATATTCGTAACGAATTGTAATTCATTTGAGAATCTAGTGAAGCACATACTTGGTGAGCTTATTTTTAAATATTGTATTGTATTATACATGTGTAAGTATGAGGAAATGTATGCGCTGGGACTATTATGTCAATACACTCTAGGTTGCCAATTTATTGTAGTTATTTAAAAAAAAAATTCACCAAAGTCACTCCAGGTATACAACACTGAAACCGGGAACTGAGAACTGGAGAGAGAGTAAATATAAGTACATGCATACTAGTTCATATTGCCCGTGTTGTGCTGCATTGTCGAGATTTCTATAGCTGTGCTAAACTGAGTTGAAGTTAAATGAACGCTTGTACATCATAATTTGCTAACAAAAAATTAACTAGTTTATTCATAAGTATCGTATAAAGAAATATTTTGGTAAGAACAAACAACTAGAGCAGAAGGATGGAAGAAAAAACGGCAGTACTCAACGGCAAACGGCTACAAATGGTGCCATGGTTCAACAAAAACATCACTCCCACAAACATTTATGCAAATGCGCAGCGTTGAGCACGCAGAACGTTTCGTCAAAAGTATAAAAAAAAAAATAAAAATAAATATAAAAAATATAAAAATCATGTCATAAATATCGCGTGACATAGTATTGCTGAGATAAATAGTCTGCATATGAGCATCACCCCAGTGGCAGTTCAACCTTACTTACTTACTACATGTGCATATGTGTATGCAACTTTAGTAGCTGCAACCATTGTAAGCCAAAGTAGCCGCTAGGCACTTCATTATCCTGCCAACTGTATGAAAATGCGAACATACGCGGCGATATGAGTAGTTTAAATGCACGACTGAGGTTCATCGTGGAATGGAATTTTATTCACATTCTTACTTTTTTATTCGTGTGCAGTTGTAAGGAACAGCATGCCATCACCAGATACCCACAGCACTTGAAAGTGGAATTTGCACATGGTATTTTGCGGAGAGCGTACAACAAATATGCAATCCACATTTTTGTTTGCAAACGTGACATTTATTTATTTATATTTACTAATTCTCTTTTTTAGATATAATATATTACTGCACCCAAAAAATAAGGTGACATTATATATATGTTTTGAAAATTCTTTATTTATTCTTCCAAATCAATTTCATCCCTTTCAAAGTCATCCCCTCCCGATGCAATGCACTTATGCCAACGGATTTTCCAATCTTTGAAACACTGGTTGTAGTCACTTTCCAGTTTGGCCTTCAATTCCGTCTTCGCTACGCTTGAATCTCCTCTATCGCATAAAAACGATGTGCCCGGAACAGTCTCTTGACCTTCGTGAACAGCCAGAAGTGTGCGGCGCCAGATCAGGTGAATACGGTGGTTGCGAAACGATATGGGTTGAGGGGTTACGAGAGCAGTATGGGATGGTGCGTTATCGTGGTGTAAAAACCAAGAATTGTCTTTCCACAATTCCGGGCTTTTTAGGCGGATAGCGTTACGCAAACGACGTATAAAATTCAAATAATATTCCTCGTTGACTGTTTGACCGGTTGGAAGGAATTCATAATGCACAACACCACGATAATCGAAGAAAACAGTCAACCACACCTTGATTTTTGAGCGACTTTGGCGCAATTTTTTTGCTCTCGGCTCTCTTTTGGCACGATATTCGCTCGATTGATCGGTTGTTTCGAGGTCGTAAGCATAGATCCAAGTCTCATCGCCAGTTATAATGCATTTCATGGCACCCTGGTAGTCGGAAAGCATCGTTTCACACACCTCAACGCGACGTCTTTTTCCCAAAAATTCAATGTTTTCGGTACCAGTCGAGATTTGAGGCGCTTGAGGCCCAAAACATCCTTCAAAATGGTATTGGCTGAGCCTTTCGATATGCCAAGCTCATTAGCAAGGTCTCTTATTGTTAATTGACGGTTTTTCAACACCAAATCTTTGATTTGTTGAAGGTGAGCTTCGTCGGTTGAGGTTGATGATCGCCCTGGACACTCTTCGTCTTCGACACGTGCACGGCGGGCTTGGAACTCACTATACCACTTGTAAATCTTTAGACATAGCCTCATCACCAAAGACTTTCTGCACCATCCTCAACGTATCCGCAGCAGAAAATTGATTCCGTAAACAAAATTTATTGCAAATTCTTTACTCAACAAATTTCGACATCGCAAAAAATGAAAAACTCACTTTTAGCAGCTCACAAAACGACACGTATCTCAAACACTAATAAATATTTTGACATGAAATTTGACATAAATGTGACTGATAGTACTACCAACCAAAAAAAAGATAATTCACCAAATCCTTCGACGCGCGCAGTTTAAGTTCAAATGTAACCTTATTTTTTGGGCACAGTAGTATGTGATTTTATTTCGTTATTATTTTAATAAAAGTTTAAAAATTTCTACAAAAGTATATTAAATTAAAATTTCTGTAATTTGAACTTCTAAATTTCGTAACTATACTACTTTGATAGAAAATATAGTATACCGACATTAACTGTAATTTAAAGTTTGTAAAACAGAAGGAATTGTCCAAGACTCTACAAAGCATATGATATTACATATGCACTGTGTACTCATTTAGCTACCTGTATTAGTCCGTACGATTACATATATGCGCACTAATCCTTCAGTTTTTGAGATATCGCTCTGAGATTAAGCATATGCCCTTTTGTCCAAAAGGAGTTGCAGTAAACGATCGAAATCAAGTCAGTTGCGGTGCTTTCACACATTGATTTGAGAGAATTAGTGAATTAGTTTTAAACTACTATTTATTAAACGGAAAATCGGTGCTTAATATTTCATGATATTTTGAACTTTTGTAATTTACAAAATGTAATGCTCTTATAAAAATAGGACAACACTGATACAAATAAAGAAACACTGTTTTCCTGACTCGCAGAATACACATATTATATATAACGAATGCGTATTTTTTCAGTAGTCATGTTGCACGTATTTATTTATTCAAGCTTATATCGTGAAATTGTTTCAATAAAGACTAACAGTTGCTGTCCAATTATGAAATTATATTTGAAGTGGAAAAGAATGCGTAGGCAAAAAATGTTCGAAATAAAATATTAAAAATAATATACATATGTGAAAAAGTAGTAGCTATTTGGCTTATATATTTTTCAACGAGTATATACAAAAAATACAAATATACACATTTATTTACACAAGCAGAAAACTATTACCACAGCACGTATGTATAGTAGGTTACTTATACGCCGTGGGGTGATACATAAATTGTTATCAAATATATGAATAGAAATTTTTGTGAAAATATTTACGCATGCTTGCAATAACACATATATACAGTCAGGGCAAAAAGAGAAAGACTTTTTAATTTAAATTTTGCGCGAAAATCTATTCCTCGAAACATTTTTTTTAGGTTCGTAGGACTATCAGTGACATCTGTGCCAAATATCACATCAAATAATCATTACTCTTTAATATATGCTTGCTATTTGAAGAACATAAAGTGCATTCGGCGATTTTTACGGTGAGTGAAATTATTCAACAGAGAAGTTCCATTATATTTCGTGTGCGGAATATTGCATATTGAAAAATGCCTGCGGTGATAACTTTTTGGCGCGAGCACGTATTTTTAATTGGTACGAATTATCCAAAAAGGGTCGAGAACGCGTTTATTACGGAGGGATCAATGAAGATATTTTGAAAAATCATTTAGAGCTAAGAGAAGTTAAAGCATGATTGGTTTCAAAATCAATTAATTGTTTCGAGTAGAGCGTCGCGTTGACATCTTTGAAACACTACTTTTCAACCACCAGAATGTCTTGACTCGTATTATCACTGGCGATGAGTCTTGTATCTATGCTTACGACTCGGAAACAGACGACCAATCGGCTGAATAGTATATCAAAGGTGAGCCGAAGCCAAAAACGCCAGACAAAGCAGGTCATAATCAAAGTCTTCCTCGATTATCGAAGTGTAGTGCACTCCCGCCTCTTTCCGAAAGGCCAAACTGTCAACAAAGAACGCTATTTGAGTGTTATGCGTTGTCTGCGCGGGAGCTATCCGTTTTTTATACCCTGAAGAGGGTATATTAAGTTTGTCTCGATGTTTGTAACACCCGGAAGGAATCATCGGAGACCCTATAAAGTATATATATATAAATGATCAGTATGTTGATCTGAGTCGATTTAGCCATGTCCGTCTGTCTGTCCGCCTGTACGTCTGTCTGTATATATACGAACTAGTCCCTCAGTTTTTAAGATATCCTTTTGAAATTTTGCAAACGTCATTTTCTCTTCAAGAAACTGCTCATTTGTCGGAACGGCCGAAATCGGACCACTATAACATGTAGCTGCCATACAAACTGAACGGTCGGAATCAAGTTCTTGTAAGAAAACTTTCACATTTGATAAGATATATTCACGAAATTTGGTATAAATTATTTACTAAGGCAACAATGTTATCTCTAAAAAACGAACGGGTTACTATAGCATATAGCTTCCATACAAACTAGACACATAGTTACTAACAGAAATGCACCTGTGCAGGGTATTTAGCTTAGGGGCAACCGAAGTTAACGTTTCTTTTTGTTGTTTTTTTTTTTTATTTTTATGAAATTTGACAAAATGGTGGTCGTAGCGCATTTAACCCTTTCTTCGGTTCAGTTTTCCATAGAAGAAATAGATTTAAGGGGATTTAAGGGGTTAGGGGTAGTCAGAATTTTCAAAAAATTATTATTTCTTGCATCTTCGTTAAGTGTAATATTTTAGAAATGTTCTCTGAAAATCTCACGTTTATCCGATAATTGGTTTTTCAGTTATTCGACAAATAACAAAGAGAGCTAGGGCACTCCAAAGCGCTAGGGTGAAACTTTAAACGCGTTTTTCTCAAAACTATGTTTTTTGAATTGGTGTCAACTGTAACTCAAAAACCGCTCAGTAGATTTTAATGAAATTTATACAGCTTTTAGAATACATAATAATAAATTTTTTTTTAAATTTCGACCAATTAAAAATCAACAGGATTTTTCCTAAAAGTTTAGAAAAAAATTTCCAGAGACCGATATTTTGTTCATTTTGAAAAAAAATTCTTTGATCAGGCCCAGGATTATCTATTTATAAAACTATTTTTTTGTCCGTTTGATTTTAGATGAATCTCCAAGGACTTATTAGGTTGTCACCGCAGGTACCTTTTTTGGAACAGGGTCAATACAAACAACTATAACTTTGGAAATAATTTTTTTTTTTTTTTTTGAAATTTTCGTGACTTCTAGTCAACGCATTCTTTAATAATGCCACATTACTACTTTTATAAAATAACACGATTTAATACCAAAAAAAAAAAAAAATACTGGAATTCTCAATTTTTCGTGCCTCTGACTACCCCTAACCTCTTAAAAAAAATAAAGCTTCCATAGCGCGATAGCGAAATGATCTCTCCAAATTGGAACTAAATATCTTCAAAACTCTTCTTTTGAAAGTGAAACCTTTTTGAAAACCACCTATCTGAGAAAAAAATCGCATAAAGTTTGGTGTCGCTATGTTCCCTACACTGTTCCCTTTCTACAAGAAAGGTTGTAGCGACAGTGATAATATTAGTTTCGATTTCAACATTTGAGAGAATGTTTGTTGTAGTGTTTGCTATCCGATAATGCAAAAAAAAAATCGATTTCTCGAAAATTTAAGTTTATGCGGTCAAATATTTTACCAGATAAAACTGATTGGAAGTGACATGGCAGCTTGGCACGACTCAAGCGTGGTCTGTCAAAGGCAAACTATTAAAAAAAGTACCTTTACTTTTATCACCTATTATATAAGTGTAGAAATATTTTTGAAGTTAACGAAATTCGATCACATTGGTTCAAAAATATTTTTTTTTTTATTAATATATAAATATATAGGTTTTTACTAATTATCGATAAAATTTAGAAAAATTTACTGAACTTGTAATATTTCAATAAATGTGCCTGCAAATATGCCAATTATATACTCAATCGACTCTGAAAAAATATCAAATATAATAAATTTGACTATGTTTGTTTTCGCCAACCACAATTACCGCACCACTGTCAACATTAAAATTGGTTACAAAACAAAATAACAATACAATTTTATGTGTCCCTTGTTGATGTCAAAAACAGCTTCTCTTTAAAATGTTTGCCTTCTGTTGTGTTAATGCAATGAGCCGTTGCTACCTCACGAGCTGCGACTGCGCGATCAACACACTTTAATGACACTGTTGCAACGAAATTTAATGCTTGCGTTTCAGCCACCAACACACGCGCATTCCCAACCCATTAGAAAACCGCGAAAAGCCGCTGCCACAGAACATTTCACTGCGTTACAATTGCAGTTAACAACTAAATTTAGTGCTTTTCGCCGCAAATGCAATGTAATTGTCCAGTCTAATTGCGTTGGTGCGGCGGTGATGCGGGACGTGTTTTGCACAAGAATAGTTTTATGCGTTTGAATGCCAATGTACGTGAGCGAGTGCGCGAAAAGCAACATAGAAGCTAGGATAATGTGTTTCTCTAAGCCAAAAAACTAGGATAATCGTTTTTGCATGTACAAAATTGTGTATGTAAGCGAGTTATTGTACTGCGCAAAAGCCTCGTTGTTGTTGTCGTGTTACATTTTCGCTTTTTCGCATGGTTTGGCTAGAGCAAAGTATGCGTGATAGGCTTACAAGGCCATGTGCTGCCATGTTGACTCAGATACATATTTGTGGGAGCGTGGATGATTTTTTTGCGGACAGTAAATGGCGGGTATTTAACTTGAAAATACGTAGACGGACAAAGTACTTATATACTTATTAGCAGGTAAGAATTCGTTATTTAATAAATAAAAATCAAGCAAAATAAAAAAACAAAAAACAAGAAAAAACGTTAACTTCGGTTGCACCCAAGCTAAATACCCTTCACAGGTTTCTGTTAGTAACTATGTGTCCAGTTTGTATGGAAGCTATATGCTATAGTAACCCATTATGAACAATTTCTTCAGAGATTACATTGTTGCCTTATAAAATAATACATACCAAATTTCTTGAATATATCTTGTCAAATGTGAAAGTTGTCCATACAAGAACTTGATTCCGATCGTTCAGTTTGTATGGCAGCTACATGCTATAGTTAACCGATCTGAACAATTTCTTCGGAGATTACATTGTTGCCTTAGAAAATAATATATACCAAATTTCATGAATATATCTTGTCAAATGTGAAAGTTGTCCATACAAGAACTTGATTCCGATCGTTCAGTTTATATGGCAGCTATGTGTTATAGTGGTCCGATATCGGCCGTTCCGACAAATGAGCAGCTTTTTGAAGAGAAAATGACGTTTGCAAAATTTCAAAAGGATATGGATACATAAAAGGGAAACTGGCTATGCTAATGCAAGTCAATGTACAAAAAGCTTCAATACACGACGTATACGTAACCAAGAAACAATATCATCCGGAACACCATGACGTATGAGTGACTTTTTAAAACGAAAGAAGTTTTGTTAGAGTGCATTTGTTGCATTTGTAAATCTTAACGGTTGTGTGGATGTGTTGTACAGTCTAAAAACATATCGCAGGTATATCGATATCCAAAAAATTCATAATTGTATAAGAATTATTAAATAATTAATGGTCTCCTGCGTATAAATTGCAAAGAGTCTAGCTACTGTAAAAGGTGATATGGTTTTTTGCGTTTAAACCTTTTTTTCCATTTACTTTGTGCAGTAAGAGCCCTGGCTTCAGTGTTCACGTGGTCAGAAAGTCTTTCCATATGAGACTTTGCATATTTGTTGATTGATGCTGCAACTGAATCAATTCATATATCGTGACTGCGAACATACTAAAGCTGTATTTGTACAATAGTGCTAGGTTGTATCCCATACCCATCCCATAAGTCCAAACTGGTCTGAACTCCTGCTTATAAAACAGAATTTTGTGATATTGTGTTTGGATAGGGCAGAATTTCTACCCAATAGCCAATACATGTTTCTAAATTTTAGAAGGTTATTCGAAATATTGTGATATGGTATTTGCACACCGTTTAAGTACAGATGCATATATCTAGTGTTGTTGTATGTGAAATCAATATGCAATGTTTCGTTTAATGTTATTCACCATTTAGCTGGTTATTCAAATATTCAGTTTAAATGTTTCTGCAATCTTGCAATTATGTAAGTAAGACGTACAGCAAGCAGCTTTTCCAAAGGCTTTAAAAGTATTGGCAGGCCGGTAAGAAGTAATGTTTTAATAATGTTTTTAATGTAACGCAGCTTTATAAACAACATTTTTTGGTTCCCGTTCCGGTGTACAGAAAAATGGTCTTTCAACTCGTGAGCACGCCATGTATAACTGGCCGTGTGAAAAACATAGCATTTCCAAATTTATGCCTCACACTATGCGACTATCTTTAGCTCCTGTTGATTGTCATCTTAAATGCAATTTTCACTGGAAACGAAATAGGTTTGTACTGAAATGGCTATCCACTTGTATTCGATAACTGTATCACAATCAGTCGGGTTTGATTACACAGTTTCGGCGCATGAAGATTGCGAAAAATAATAACGACGGATCCAACTTTGAGACGCAAATGATGCGGTGGCATACCAAGCCTCTCTAAAGAATTTAGAAATTCCATTGTATAATTCACGGCATCGTCTTCATTGTCAAGACTATCGATCGATTTGTATGAGCGCAAGTCACCCGGAATTTGACTTTGAATCTTCCTGTTTAAGTCAATAACATTGCAATTTGTGGCAGCTAACATTGCACGTGCACTTAAGGAATCGTAGTTACGATAATTTGGCCAATGTTCGAACATTTGTGATGAGTTCATCTTTCGTGAATTGATAAAGGGAAGATGGAATTGATATCGAACCACCTGAAGTATCAACCGAAATTGTACCATTAATTAGAGATGCCGCTTGCAGTCTGTCGGGCTCAATGTGTTCAGCACTTGACTCTTTGGCAAAACACAAGTTTCGGTAATTGGTTGGCCGTGACAATGGAGATGCGAAAGAAGCGTGCGACACTTGTTATTATAAATGTATGTACATATCTATGTGGCTCGCATTTGCTTTCGTAAACATACAGACAAATATGCCAAAAAAATAATATACATACATATGTATATGCCATAGAAATTCTATTGGTGCAAATATGGAAATGATAACGAAATAATGCGAATATGCATATTTCATGAAGATCATCAATTTTCTTCTTCACTTTGTAATAGTCGGAATAAATATCATTCATTTGAAATATTAATTTATTAAAAAATTAAATTGAAGAAAAATAAAATTAAAACAACGTTTCCTAGTTTTTCCCGATTTTGTAAAAATAATTAAAATTTTTACCATTTTCCAGAAAACAATGGTTTATATAATACAAAATAATCACGCATATGTGACTCAGAGAATGCTTTGTATATTTTTCTTCAAAGCATTTCTCTTTATTTATTCTGGCATGAATTCAGTCGTTTTACATATATTCTGCCTTTCTTTGACTCTATCGGCTCTGTTAGCCGCCAAATCGAACATCATACAGAATTCAACTTGTACCTTCTCTATACTTTACATTCTCTGGCCCGGCGCGCTTTTCAGACTGCATCGCAAACAATGGCCCCGGCGCTATGGCGGTTTTGTTTACTGTTTGAATTTTTTATTTCGTAATATCTTTTGAATGGAAAGTCCACTTTAAATGATTTAAAAACCATTTTATAGCTAGTTAAATGGTCTTGACCATAAAATTAAATGATCTTGACCTTAAAATAATTATTTTGGATAAGGATTAATATAAACACATAAATAGTATGGTTTGAATTTGGTTATCATTTTTATTAATGTTTAAAATGAAAAAAGTTGTTGTAGTGACATAACAATAATAGTTGGACATATGCTACCGCGGAATTTTTTGTAAACATTATGATGCTCTTCAAAGTTGTTGTACATTATTGTGTTCTATCGCTAATAGTTTCGGCAGCGTATTCGACGAAAGACATTTTAAGATTCATTTTTCTACACCTTCGGTTACATTGTTCAAATTTTACCAAAGATCTCTAATTTTTTTCAAAATGAAATGTAGCTTGTGTCGAATTGGAAGAATATAGCATTCTATTGGTGAAAAATTTTTTTAAATCTGCCCAGTATTTTTTGAGCCTATTTATTACAAACATACAAAAATAGGTACAAATCTTTCCTCTTTAAAATATTAGTGTACAGATCACTCATGGCCCATATCTGGTCTTCTTTTTCGATTAGATGATGCAGAATTAGGGGTCAAGAAACAGTTTTTGTACACTTCCTATGGTCAATAGATAAACTTTTCCGATAATAGCTGAGAGTTTTATTTTTAAATGCATTTTTCTTTCTGGTAAGCTTTTTACACATTTTGTTAAGACAACTTTTGTCAGATGGAGATCTTGTTTGTTGCTACTTGGCGTAATGAACATTTTTCCGCTACCGTTTCTTTAATTTCTTTGGTATACTTATAACCTGCTCTGACATTTCTTTTAATTGTAGTACTACTCTAGCCTGCTATTTAATTGTTTTTGTCAAATTGTTGATTACATTATCTAGCTCGGAATTACAACTTATTTTTACATTATAAACCGGTTGCAGTTTTCTTCGTGGTGTTTAATGTTGCTTCTTATTTTATGGCAGCTCCTCCGCGTGCACAATTACTCGGACGTATTGCATGATACATTTCAAACTTTCTAATTTTAATGTAAGTTTGCTTGTTAAAATGGGTCTCAGAAATTAAGCACACGTCACTTTTTTCAGTAAAGATTGTTTATTTTGGCTTTTTGTAATTCCGTTTGCGTTCCATAGCATATTTTTTAAGAATTTTGTCATAACTGAATAAACATATTTATTACCGTTTAGAAAATAATGAATAAAGAAAAGCGTCAGAAAGTTGCTTGTTATAGTCGCAGTAATTATTTATATGTTTTTTTTTTCATTTTATGCACTTGTTAAATCTGTTAAGAATTTATCATTTGCATTCTGTGCATTTGTGCTCGGATCATTTTGCTACTGTTGGTATTTACATAGTTTGTTGTTATTGTTATGCCAAGCAACTATGCCCCCGAGTTGTGCGCCCATCGATGCCCCATCCACTACATGCAACACTGCCTACTAACCTAGCAACTGCATAGTTGACATTGCTGTCGTAGCGGTTGTTTCGAAAGCAGCATGTGCCTGTGGGGTATGCTATTATTTGTTAAGTGGTGTGCAAATATTATTGTTTTAATTTTCAATTATCCTGCCTCAGTTTAGTTTTGTGCGTTTTTAGAATTGCTTTTTTCCGCATTTTTTATATTTTCAATTTCATTTAAATTTTCCTTTGTGTCCGTTGTCATATTCAAAGCAAATGATCTTTTGTCTGGTATGTAGGAGTGAGTGAAATGAAATTAATTATTTCTTTCTGAACAGAAGTGTGCAGCTAAAATGAGCGGAAAATTAGATTAAGCAATTGTTCTCAATAAGAAATGCATTCAACACTCTAGCGAGCATTGTAGCAAAAATTATGTAGTAAATTAATTTTAGGCAATGAAAAATAAGAGTTTAAAAATTATAAAAAATAAAGTATGTATTCAGGGGAGTCTACAAATCAGAATTATTTATAATAAGTTAAAAAATGGAAATGGTTTTGAATATTTGGGTGCCCAACGTAGTGGGAAGCCAACACTATTGTATTTAAGTTTTCCTGGAGTCATATACACTCTCGTTTGATGTTAATAGTAAAAAGCATTTCTTTTAACCAATAGGAAATATCTAAGTGATAATTTATTTTTAACACAACTTTTAGTTACACTGAATGGAAAACTTAATTATATATTCGAATAAATCCGTGCGGGATCGCTGATGATCCGAAGTTGCGTAGAAAGCGTTTTAACGGAAAAAAGGTAACAGGTAAGGTGGTGTGACACTTGGGCCCACTATCGAAACAAATGTATGAATTTCCGAACCGAACAGGATCGGTGTTGATCGAAGTAGCCTGGTGGTTACTGAAGTGCCGGTCTTGATGTTGCGCTCTGGCTTACTAACGCACTCAGGGTCGGTGAATTATATATCGGCGTAGAGGTATTAACGCGGCGCAGTGTATATATATGAATGTCTGCTAAATGCATGTTTTTATGCGGATTGAACCTGCTTTCAAGTTGCCCATCCTTTTTGTTAAGTGGCTTGGCGTACAGATGTGTTGAGTTGTGTTGTAGTGTCATCAGTTGTGGTGAATTGCGATATAGCATTAGGATGCGCCAGTTTTACCGAGTAGAGGGGGTGGATTCTGAACTCATTTAAACAGGTATGTAGAAAAAGAAAATTAATATATAAACTTAACTTTGTTAATGAAGAGGAAAAAGTTGGATTCTGCATTAATTCTTTTGCTTGTATGTCGCTGTTTACTAAATATGCTAAAAAACCTTCAAAAAACTAAAAAATGCATACGAATTACGAAAGCTAAAGAAAAAATGCTTTGAATTGAACTGAAAACTTTAGTAGCTAGCACTTAGTTTTCACAAAAATAGTTATATTCTTAGTTTCTATCTAATAAATAAATATAACTCTTTTTTAAGGATTTTTAGTTTTTAATATTTATTGGATTGTTAATTAGGAATCGGCACCTCAGAGCACACAAAAAAATCTAAAATTTTGTTCCATTTAATTAAATATTTAAAATAAAATGATAAATCCGGTGTAGTCACATTCCTGTATGTATTCTCAATACAAATTTCAATAACCCCGCCAATAACAGGTACAGTAAGGGTTCTACTTCAATTTACAATTCTTTTGCCGCCTAAACGTCAACATTAACAATGATTTTTCTTTGCTTTAAAAAATGCAGGCACGATTATTTCTTAGAAGATGCACTGTTGCTCTTATTTTTGTTTTTGTAGAGCCTGTGCATTTAATATAAGCATTGTTATTGCCGCTTTTGAGTAAACTTGAGATACTTGTATATTTTTGTCAATATTTTGCTTTGTTTCTTTTTTTTAATATTTATAAATGTATGTTTGTTGGTATTTGTTGCAATTGTTAGCGCCATAGCTTATGATAAAACTTTTTGTTTTTGTTCTTTTCTCGTTGCTTTTATGGTGTCCCCTACATAATTTACTAAAAATTTCAAAGCAAAATACGTCTAATGACAAAAACATGAGAGAAGAACACTAATGCTTTTCCGATCAACAGACAGCTGTTCGATTAAATGTCACTTATGGCACTATCTCTTTTATTTTAAAATTTTATAAAATTTCATTTAAAAATAGTTATAGTTTATTGTTATTGATTTTGAAAGAAGGAAACCTAATTACAGCAAACAAATGAGGACGATGGAAATATTTGATTAAGAAAAGAGCTTGGAATACAAGTTCATTCGAGTGAGGTTAGAATGATCCAATGTAGTAATGAAGAATACGAACAAAAATTGACGAGAAAATGAAGAAGCAAATACAACAAAAAAAGTTATTGCATGTCAGAAATTAGTCAAGCATCCACGTGCTTAGGAACAAACGACAAAAATAAGAAAAAATGTCCGAAACAAGACTGAGATTTAAAGAAGGCAAACAACTGACGAAACATTCTGTGTGAAGTGTAATAACAATTACAGTAACAACAATGATTAGTGGTACACGAGGGGGCGCTATTTATGCATAATGCAATGTAGTGGCTACAATAAAACAATAACAACAAGGAGTGAGTATTAAATAATCGGTGAAGGAAAGGAATACACAAACGGATGTACAGCATACAAACCAAGAACAATCAAAGAGACGACAAAAAAAATTAAAAAAAATAAATAAATAAATTTACCAGAAGTAATAACTAGAAAGACTGTTATAAACTCGGCTAGAAGAAGAAGAACTAGCAAAAGAGTGACTAGAAGCAAACGCGATAAAGAATAAATAAGCACAAAATGTTACTGATATTCCGTTTGTGTAGCGTTCATTTTTTTCATCTTAAGTTGACGTTTAAATTGTCAGGCAAACACAAAAGCAAAGATACTTTAATTTGGAGAGAGAAAGTAATTTCTGGTCATCCGGTTGGTTAAGTGAAAAAACAAGCGGGGCAACAATGAACAGAAAGCCTAACAACTGACTGCAATGCTCTATTCCAAACGAGGTGACAGTTTCACTGGCTACTTTTAAGACTGCTTCCTGATAGTTTGACTGACAGCCAGTGGTCCTCTTTCCATTGTTCAACAAGTACAACTTTTGCATTTCACTTTATTTCTGTGACGTTTTCCGCTTCAGCATCTTCGCTTTAGATCAGCTCCGCTTCAAATTGCTGATTAGAGCCTGAAAGTATAGCGTCGCCAGTAGAACGTTGGCACGACTACCGCCATTAGTGGCACTTGTGGATTTCACCGCGAAATCGCCATCTTATCCTGCTTTTGCTGTATTAATTGCGACTGTTAAGCGATGATTCGGAGTTGAAAGGTATACGTCAAAAGTGATGAGCGCCGAAAGAGAGCGAGAAAGATAAGAAGAACAAGATTTGTAATTAGTGTGAGCGAAAATTTGTGAAAAGCACATTTCAGGACATTATTTGTATTAGTAAGCAATTAAAATTTTAAACCAAAGAAGGTTACAAACATAAATAACGGAATTAGAAAACGTATTTTTTAAGTTGAAAGAGAGAATATATTTCATTGTAAATATGTAATCAATGTAAAATTTCGTGAATTCTAAATGAGAAAATGAAATAAAATTATTTGACAAAAGAATAACGCGAAAGTCAGAAAAGTGAAATCCCATACAAGTTAGAATCTAAAATAATTTTTTTTTTTATTTATTTACAAGAGTAATAATTATAAATAATTATTCCACTTAACAACTAAAGCACTGGCTGCCAAGGCCATCGGCTTAAAAAGAAATTATACTTGCCTCAACAAAAGTGACAATAAAAAGAACACAAACATGTGTAATGCTTGTTGTCAGAGTAATAGAGGTTGTACCAGACCTTGCGTGTATTCGCCGGTCAAATGAAAAGAATGCACGTTCACTTGCTGGCTCGCTGCACACAAGTGGTATAACTGGATTGGCAAAATCTTATTATAAAAGTAATCCAGCGTTCAAACATGTCAGTGCTTTAGCTCTGTAATAGCAAAGTAGCGACACTTTCACACGGGAGAGAAGCAAAGACAAAAAGTAAAACTGTCAATTTACAAAGCTGATAAACATTGTTGTCTACAATAATTTCCAATAAGTAACCGCAAGGCGTGTGCATCCATAAAACGAGTTGAGCGCAAAACTTCGAACATTTCTCAACGCAGAGCGAATAAGTGTTCGTAAGGACATAGCACCTGCTCAATGATCACAAAATTGCATTTCTGATGTTTGTTTTTTGTAAACATAAAAACTTCTTTTTACTAGAACTAATATACTGAACAATCATTTGTCCATATCGGAAAGACTTACATTCGTTCGATTTTCAGTTCTAAACTGAAGTTATTGGGTGTAGCGCTTCCAATTTTGGGCTGTCCAAACTTGTATGTTCATATGTACAAATATGTAAGAAAAACCCAATAATATTGGTAGACTAATCTCATTCTCCATAATGTTGCCGTCTACGTTTTGTGCCTGATTCTTCTTCGAACGTCGATTGCTTCAATCGAGCACCTTACTGCTTATCATGACTTTCCTTATAAATATATGTGTATACCTTGTACGAGTGGATGAATTTCTAAAATAAACGGATCTTTGTCAATATAAATCAGAAAAATTTTAAAAACATTATATCGACACTAAAAGTTTTATTCGGAACTTATCCGATCTCCGTCTTATCGTCATGGGCTCTTGAAATTTAGTACGGTTGAGGAAAAAGCTTGGATCTCAACCATCAAAAACTCTTTTAAATTTATAAACAAATGTTATTTAATAATAATTTCTGCCTATTTATATATATGATTTGTATAAATGCATATGTGTAAATTAGTGGCAATGAGTTTAATTGTACACAACAATGTTTGTGCAAAAAGCTTTTAAGCCTCGAAGCCTCTATAATTCTATATGTGGAAATATATTCAAATTAAAAAGTTACGCAATTTTAGGAACATTTGAGTACATATTTTGTTTTATTTTTCACCTTTCATATGAAAAAGTAAATGAAGCTCAGGTTTCCTTCGAAAAAATGGGACACAACAATATCTCAAGGACCGCACCAAGTATCTTGGGGTAGCAATGAAAGAAAGAGTGAGGAAAGTCACCAATGCTTTACATGCGTGTAGGCAGATGTTCGGCACATCTGGAGGTATTTCCTTTTCTCACGTACTGGTGCTAAACAGCTATTGTATTTTGTTCTACGGTGCGGTAGTATGATGGACAGCAATACGGAAATCCACCTACAGGAAGGGTTTAGAGGCTCTCTGCGTTGTTCGAAACAGGAGCTTTGAGAACAACTCCAACGGCGGCACTTGAACTGGTACTACACCTGCTACCTATAGACCCTTTCGCTGAAAATTGCGGGACGACTACTGGCTGCATATAGAACTTTCGGGCATAGTTTGGTGGATAATGGCTGTTGCGCAAACACGGACCCACTTTTTAACTAGGAAAGAAGGTTCGAAACAATACTCTAAACATCTAAATAGATGGCTCGAAAATGGACGATGGAGTTGGTGCAGGGATATACTTTTTACCTAAATATAATTTCTTACTTTTCTCTTGGATTTATCAGCTTAAGTTTGTGAATAAATGAAACATTTCGAAGTAAATAAAAAGTAGTTATATTTTTAAAGAACTTTATGTGTAAAAAAAAATGCAAATTTAAACATAGGTATGGTCCGATATGGCCGCCATTTCACGAACTAGATAACGCCCTAATCCCTCGATACAAAAATACTTGCAGGCTGATTCTTAGGTGATATATAACTTTCCCATAAAACAAAAATTGAATAAGAATATCAACCATTATATATATGATTTTAGGTCACCAAATCTGAGGGGAACAAAGACAAAGAATACCATCTTTTTTCAAGGAAAATAAATGCTTTCTTTCGCATTACAACGCGTCAGTATAGCTGACTTAAAAGCTTTTTGACATAAGACGAAAAATACAGGAAGTTTACTCAGACCCTTTATAGTAACCGCTGCCAAACCCACAATCTCACGAACAATAAAAACAATAACAAACACAGTTTTAGTGCATTTTGTTAGTTGTTGTTGTTTGAGCGATTGAATGGATTTGTGTTGGAAGAGTTTATTTCTTAAGAAGACTGCAACGACCATCCCACCTCCTCTAAAACAATCAGCACCACATTTTGTAAAAATATGCTACCGGCGCTACATACACTAAGTAGATTACATGTGAGATGGGCAGGAAAAGAGAATGAAAGTATTAACTATGCACCGCTAAAGCTGTTTCATTTGACACCTAAATGGATATAACGACGGATATGCAATGCGGAATTAAGCTTCAATAAACGTCTATTGTGTCGCTGCTAAAACGAATTTTATTGGATTTCCAGAACGAACTGCATCTGGCTGACCTGCATGTCTTCCTCCTTTTTCTAGTGGCGGAATGTTAGTTGGAGCTTGTAGAATTAATGGTATTATATTGGAGGTGTGAAGGATCTGGGGAACTGCCTTTCATACTGTCATTCTAATAAAGTGCATTTATTTGATACTCTTTAATATTAAACTATTTTGCTAATATTCGAAGTTTTAGCAGATTTCTCTCACATTTTCTCATGCGCTGGTGCTACACAGCTATTGAGGGCAATGAAATATGTATTGGACGTGATTTCATAGAAAGGTGTACGGCTAAAATCCGAAAATTTGATCAACATTGAGAAACCCAGGCATTGTCTAAACGAAGATATCGACGGAAGCATGGTAAAGCAACACTTGTCGCATTGGCAAGACTACGTTGTAAGCATCTCAGGTCTAGAAGGTATGATACACTGGTGGAAGTATCGATAGTGAGGTCGCAGAGTATGTTCAAATTCAAGTCAAGTGCGAACTACATCTGACATTGCAAAGGACCAAAAGTGGCCTATGCGTGACTTATTGGCCTACCAGATTAACCGTACTGAACCTTTAGAAGGTCGGAGAAAACATGTAAATTGGATTTATAAACAAATTTGCGAAACTTTGGAAATACTATTTAGGCTAGGAACATCATCATCCTAATTTTTTTCTTTGTAAAATTGTTCTCTTTTGATTCCTATTTTCAATCAATAAGCTATCTTGACTAAACATGTATACAAGAAATTATAGAAAATTTCAGTTTTCGTTCGGCGAAAGACAAATCCATATTTGAAGTGCTGTTGAAAGCCTACAAAGCCCTAAAACTGAAAAATGAGCAGTGTAAGAAAGATAAGTAGAAATGGTAAAGTAAAGTGTTTATTGTTTTGCATTCCAACTATCACTTTTGACATAAATATATATGGGAATATGTATAGACATATATTCACACATATATACTATCACTGCGAACCACATCTTGCAGACTGCCGTCACTACAAAGCATTTGTAATTTGTTAGTAAGCACACTGCACTTGAACGCATTCTACATTGCTAGTTTTGTTGTTGGCTGCTCAAGCTAGAAACAAAAGTATACTCTTTTTAGAGCAAACGGCTTTTTGAGCTGTAAGATTTATAGCATTCTATAGAATTTTTACACACATTGAGTTCTTGCATACACCTTACGAGTATATGCTTTTTTGAGGATATTCTATACTTGGAGGCTTACGATAATGCTTTTCTTTTCGCTTGTACTTCGGTTATGCCAATTGATTTTACAATACATCATCCTTTCGGCTTTGTTGTCTGTTTGTCTGACTGTGAGAAAATGTCGGTTTAAGGGTCAAGATGATCGCGAATAAGACAAAGAATTGTAACTATTCTACTTCTTAGAATTGTAAACTTTTGACCGAAAAGTATTTACATGTGCGTTCGTAAATGGAAACTGTTTGCTTCTTTTTTCAAGCTGATATCAATAATCGTCTCTATTTTCTATACTGGTGGTCTTTGTTCGACGAGAGGTGACTTTACTTCTCAATTTTCTACTCACTCCCTAGTACTACCTATTGGCCAGAGATATTTTGCATTGGATTTCGAGGCTGACATTGTGGTTGGTGTTTAAGCTGGTTCAAAAATAGACAAAATTATCTATGACTTCAAAGTGTTCCGTTCTTGCGACAGTCAGGTCTATGAAAATAGAACGAACCCATATCCGGCCAAGAACGGTCAACAGTGTCGCGCGAACCAAGTCGTTATTTTTTGTCGTATATCTCCAGTGCTACCAATCTCAGCTTGGCTAGGAAGTTTTTATGCATCCACCATATAGCCCTGACTTTGTACCATCGGACTACCATTTGTTTCGGTCAATGCAGAACTTTCTCAATGGAGTGAAGTTGGCTTCAAGAGAAGCCTGTGAAAATTACCTGTCGCAGTTTTTCACCGAAAAACCAAAAAATGTCTCTAGTGGAAAAATGGCAAAAAATGGTCGACAAAAATGGTTATCATTAAAAATTATTATAAATATAAAGAATATGTTAGTACAAAGAGACTTTTTCAAGTACCAAATATTTCAAATATAATGAATATAGCGACCTTCCTCTACGAAATTATGTATCCAGAAGTCTCAGAGTGCAAAAATGGCTAAAACCTCCAGTACAAATGCATTGCAGTACAAGAAGCTGCTACACAAAAAGAGAGCGAAATGGAATCATGTGAATCATAATTAGAAGAAAAAGCACAATATCTAAAAGTATAGGCTGCGATAAAACGTACGATGTTAAACACAGTCAAATTCAATAAGCGTGAGTTTGGCACCAAAGTGATCGCCCAGGAAGAGACCGGCTAGCCGCCAACAAAAGCTCAAACATCCAGCGCGAAGGCCATTAAATGCTTATAAACGAAATTCTGCTTGTTTATTCTCACAGCAACCGCAGCTTTGACATAACAAATAAATGTAATCAATATTATTACAATCCAAAGTGTAGAGGAAAATCAATAAGATGGCCGTGTCGGTAGCGAAAGAAATCGCGGTTTGTTGGTAGAGTTTTGTCTGGTTTTGAGGCCTCTTTTTATGGCGGCAGCTTGCAGCAAGTAATGAAATAATGAATTGGCTGTTAGCGACAAATTCCATTGCTTAAGGCATATAAAAAATAGTCTAATAAAATGAAATAAGTAAAATTTTGCCTTTTCTTTCTTTTGTGTTGCTGCTTACCACTTGCGTTGGATATATGTGCGTGAAGCTTTCACAGAAATATTTTCTCAAGCTACAAAGAAAAAGGCATTAGGGCACAGGCTGACAAGTTGAGAAAAGCCCAACAACAACATTATATAGAATTTCTTTTACATGTTACATTCATTTGTCAATTAAGTGTATTTGATTTGTCATTATTTTCTCTCTTCGCTTTCAGCTCATTTATATGATTAGTAGGTCAGTGAAGTTGAATTAGTTGAAAAAAATAATTGCTAACTCAAAAGCAAAGAAAATTACATTTCTTGTCCTAATTATTTTGTTCATTTATTGTGTTGGCTTATCAACAGCACTGGATATAATACGAATGATACCTGGCAGGAACAGTCAGTACCGGCGCTTGGTAAGTCATTGTTATAGCAGGACTATCATTTTGTGCTGCAAAAGCACACCTCTTCATCATTAAATAAATGTTTGACGTTTGCACTTAAGGTCATTGCGGCGCTACATTTAATGTGCTCAATTATTTCATTTGCTCGTTCAATCACTGACCCACTTAAGCTTCGGGAGCTGCTTGAGCACATAAGCCGCCATTTAATGTTACCACAGTAATTTACTATCCTGTTTACTACATTGTCATCAAGCAAATCCAAAGTGTAGAGGAAGAAGTACTCACGGTCAGCAGCGAGCGTCTATCTCCTGTTCAATGCTTTCGTAGTTATTTATTGTTTTGGACTCGTGTCGAAGACGAAGGGCGTCCAGGGCGACCATCAACCTCAACCGACGAAGCTCACGTTCAACAAGTCAAAGATTTGGTGTTGAAAAACCGTCGATTAACAATTAGAGACCTTGCTAATTAAGTTAGCATATCGAAAGGCTCAGCCAATGTCATTTTGAAGGATGTTTTGGGCCTCAAGCGCGTCAAATCTCGACTGGTACCGAAAACATTGAATTTTCAGAAAAAAAAGGCGTGGCGTTGAAGTGTGTGAAACGATGCATTCCGATTACCAGGGTGTCATGAAACGTATTATAACTGGCTATGAGACTTGGATCTATGCTTACGACCCCGAAACAACCGATCACTCGAGCGAATATCGTGTCAAAAGAGAGCCGAGACCAAAAAGATTGCGCCAAAGTCGCTCAAAAATCAAGGTGTGGTTGACTGTTTTCTTCGATTATCGTGGTGTGGTGCATAATGAGTTCCTTCCAACCGGTCAAACAGTCAACAAGGAATATTATTTGAACGTTATGCGTCGTTTGCGTAACGCTATCCGCCTAAAAAGGCCGGAATTGTGGAAAGACAATTCTTGGTTTTTACACCACGATAATGCACCATCGCATACTGCCCTCGTAATTCGTAATCATTTCGCCAACCACAGTATTCACCTGATCTGGCGCCGTGCGACTTCTGGCTGTTCACCAAGCTCAAAAGACCGCTTCGGAGACAACGTTTCTATACGATAGAGGAGATTCAGGCCGCAGCGAAGACGGAACTGAAGGCCATCCAGTGTTTCGAAGATTGAAAAATCCGTTGGCATAAGTGCATTGCATCGGGAGGGGATTATTTTGAACGAGATGAAATTGATTTGGAAGAATAAATAAGGAATTTTCAAAATAAATACAATGCTACTTTATTTTTTTGCACAGTGTGTATGCATATGGAAAAAAGTTAATTTTTTGTTAACGTCAGTATAAAAAGCAACCTCACGCTAATAAATAAGTGCACTTAACATACTCATATACACATATATAGAATTCTTTTTACCTACTTCTTCTGTCTACTTCATATAATTTATTTCGATAGAAGAGATAACTGAAAAATGTCAACTTACGCATAAGCGATAATTGTCTGCGGGTCTCTGTCGTTGAAATAAAGTGGAAGTGGTGAGTCAAGTAGAATCTTATACCGATTATGTAAACGAGTAAACATAAATTACGACGGGATGGTAGGGAATATTGCACTGAACGAAGTAAAACATACGTTTTACCTACAAACATTTTGTAAACAACTAAAGCTTGTCAACAGACTGTTGAGTCAGACGAGACTGATATTGGGGTGGAGAAAGTGTTTGAGAAGGTGAATAGTAAAAAGAAATCTGCAGGTGACAACTATGTTAGGCTGTATAAGCTTGTCAACTTTGGAGGTAAGTTATATGTACATAAATGTCCATAGTAAGGCAGATGAGAACGTCTAATTTACAGTAACAAACGGCTTAGACTGGAATGAGTTGTTGTTACTGTCTGGCAATACACCTGTCTGATATGTATCTGCTAAATGGAGTTTGGAGTTGGAAGAAGACCAAAATTGTTTATTAGTGCAGTAAATTTTCAAGAATTTGGAAAGATGAGGGCCCTATGGAGCATTTCTACCGTTATTTGTTCAGAGAGTATTGAAGTAAGGTGGAATATAAGGTGGTTACAAACCAAACAGACTTTATGTTAGTCCTTAAATGGAAAGTAGATGATCCATGGTAACCAAATACCATACTTCGTAAAGTGAATTCTTAAGGGTAACATTTTTTTATAAATATTCTCTATTAAAACTGAGAGCCATTCACAAGTTATAACCATAAAAAGATATAAACTATAAAAAAATTAAAACTAGTACCGATACCACAATCAATGTTAAGGTCAGGACCAATACTAATACCTAAACCAAGACCAAGACCAAGACCAAGACCAAGACCAAGACCAAGACCAAGACCAAGACCAAGACCAAGACCAAGACCAAGACCAAGACCAAGACCAAGACCAAGACCAAGACCAAGACCAAGACCAAGACCAAGACCAAGACCAAGACCAAGACCAAGACCAAGACCAAGACCAAGACCAAGACCAAGAACCAGACCAAGACCAAGACCAATACCAAGACCAAGACAAAGATTCAGACTCAGACCAAGACCAAGAAACAAAGTTTAAAATAAGTAAAGCTTTAGGAAATTCTCATAAAGAACACTTCAGTTAATTATAATATTTAAGCTCTGTGTTGCAGGGGTGTACCAGTGTGTCAGATATTTTTGGAATCATTAGGTTTATACTCGTAAAATATATTAAATGAACTTGAGAGGTTCTCTTACTCACTTAGGATCATCGGCTGGCACTTCTGTCTTCGAATCCCCCACCGCCGACAGCTAGGCGCTCAGTTCATATACCGACCGATGAGCAAACTGTGGTGCGAACTCATCATGATACCTCACTAGAAAATGATAAGGAAGTGGGTTTTTTTTTTTAGAAAGTATCTATTTACAGGACCTTTTAAAATTGTATTTTTTTTAAATACTTTTTTGCCTTTTTAATTACTTAATGTTATATACTAACCGGTGTCAGGGCTCCGCAGCTGGCGAGTATAATCGTAGGTTCACCACCGTCACATGAGACCTCCGTCGAGCATTTCTGCACCGGTGCTGCCTTCGTAAGTGGGTCGCATTTAGCGTTGTGTCCGCCGTCGGCCGATTCGCTTATAACTCCACGCATCTGCAAGCCCTGCCCACACGTTATCGAGCCCTATGAGTGTCACCAAAGGCAAGCATACGTACAAACATACAAGAATATGGTTGTGCAAGACATAGGACCTTTGCAATAGTTGAGTGGAGCCAGTAGTTGCATGGTTGAACATATCGAGCATATTTAAATGTTCAACTGCCATGGAGAGGTGTGGTTTTGTTGTTTGCAGGACGTCACCGCAAGTGAGATAAAACCCAAATGACATTGGTATGAAAATTTTTATAAAACTGTTAACATTTATGTGTTGTATGTTTTATATTTATATAATTTGTAATGTGAGTATATAATTATGCCTGGCACTGTAAAACTAAACTTCTATGTAAATTCGCACGCTAGCACAACCATACTGAATAACTCTCACTTGAAGATTTGTATGATTGTGTGCTTCATTTCTTCTGCTTACATATTTATATTAAAGTGGGGCCGGAAGAAATAAATACATAAGTATTTGCAGTTGACCCAGTGGCCATAAAGAACTTTCACTTTACTTTTTTTTTTTCGGTGAACTATTTTGCTCCAAAATATGTAAGAATAAAACATATGAACTGCTAATACACTCCAACAACACATGCATATACGCCCATGTTACCCTTACAAATGTTATATGATGTTGCTGTTGCTGTTACTGTTCACCAAAACAAGTTCACATATCCAACTTGTATGCAAATGAGGCAAGGAATTGCGTTGAGAAACAAGTTAGCTTATTAAACTTAAGCGAAAGTGGCAGCGATGTTTTTGATGTGAAAAGACGAGCGTCATTGAAGGCGCCAGTAGGTGGACAGTTCTTATTTTTTGAGTGAGTTCGAAAACTGTTAGTGCTGATGCGTTTACAACAAATGAAATGAACATAAAAAATTCCATCTAACGCGTCGCCACAATGTGGACAAGGACAGAATGAGTGTCAAGTAACAAGATGACGACGAAAGCAATGGCAGGAAGTGGCAAAAAATATTCAACAAATGGCGCTAAATACGTGAACACTTTCATTTTTTATTAATGGAGGTCAGAGCTTTTGGGTCATGTAACATTATTTTGCTGAAAAGTCAGTAATGACCTGAATTAATGCGGGAAAATTTAAAGAAAATTTTTTAGTCTAATTCATCTGAACGACAATAAAATTTGAAATGAGGCAAAATGTACAATTAAAATAAAGAAAATCTTTCGCAGCATGTTGCTACTGAGTATAATAATTTTGCTCACCTAATAGAAGATGCATACATATATTATATATATTAATGGTCTCGCTGACAAGATGAGCAAAAATTGAAGTGTATTAATGAATTTTGATACAGATTTTTCTTGGCAACTTGAATCATTGCTATTGCAGACGGGCGGAATCGGAATATTGTTACGCCTAAAAAGCGCTAATAAAGGAAAACTAAAATATTCTTGTAATCAAGGTACAATCTTACAATTTGGTCGAACAATGAAGTGTGGAGAGGCATTCGTGATTTATCTAACAAGCTAGTAAAGCAACAACCATAAATAAAAATTAATGAAATCGAATGATGTTACAAAGAAATAAAAGTGCGAAATTAAATTATACATTTCGACAAAAATGTACCCGGAAATTATAAATAAACGCAAAATATTTAATTACTTATAAATATTTATTTGCTCGCATTAAAAGTAATTCCCACCAAATGTAATACAAAAAATCACATTAAGCCGAATCTGGTGAATATGTAAGTTAATCGGTGCTGTTCATTACACTTTTAGCTTTAAATTCGGTCACAATCGTGATTTGATGCGTTCATGCAAACGTCTCAATACGGCCAATTAGAGCTCCTTTTTAACGAATCCGTCTGTCCCTCTGGCACAAATTTATGATGCAGCAAACCACCACTATTGAAAAAAAAAAAACAATGAGCATCTCTTTTGGTTTTTGAATAGCTTTTTGGCGCGTTTTTTTGGTTTCTGCTCGTTGTTTTCCCTCCGTTTCGATGACTATTGACTTGCTTAATTGCCAACCTCATAAACCCACGTCGCTTTGGCATTTATAACGCTTTTCATGAATGTAGAAAAAAATTCAGATTTATTGGGCTGATTCGAGGATGAACGCGTTTCATACTCAAAATATCCAGCAAAATTGTTCGATCGGACTTTTTAATACTTTCAAGATGAAGAGCGATAGTCGTCCAGAAGAATGCATGTTTTCTACGATCTCCCGAGCAATTTTGAAAGCTTTGTACCACTCGTAGGATTGTGTTTTAGATAAAACCAAATCACCGTAAGCTTTTTTTAAAATACAAAATTTGATTCAAATTCGTTGTTCAATAATTTTATCTATTGTAAAAATTGCATCGCACTACTGAGGAGTACCGATTTAAGCAGCTGCTGTAAACAAATTGGCATAGTAATTAAGAACAATTCTACTTACCAAATACATTGTATATTTTTGAAATGTGATTTACCCGGAGAATTGAATTGCAGTTTCCGGGTGCTTTTTTGTCACATATATAAGTTGGCTTAGAAGGCGTCGATGTCATTGATTGTATAATATGTTATGTGAAATTTCCAATCTCAAGAACTGTTGGACCTATTTCAACAGAATTTGTTGGGCTGTATTAACTTAATTTTCTTAAGTTGCGTGTTTCATATAAAAAGATACTCATTTTTACAGTTGTATGTATATTAATATTCTTTTTACTCATGCATACAAGTATACTCAAATTTACATACAAAGAACTGTGGGTATGTAGTTAGTATTAAATTTGTTCTTAGATTCAGGCTCGTACTCTAAACCTAATGAACTGTTATAGTATCATAATTCAATCTAAGCTCTTAATAAATCTAACTATTCCAAAAGCAGAAGCTACTCTGTTTGCTTTTAAAGCACGCAACTTTCTTTAGGCATTGTTTTCGAACGACCTCTAAAACTATGTTTTAGTAAAAAATTTCAAACAATAGAATTTAATTTGATAATCGATAGCATTAAAGCAAAAGTATAAACAGACTGACAGAAATAAAAGATAAAAGTTAATATAGCCAGTGGCGAGAAAACGTTGCCAAACTTAATTTGGAGGGCAGGTGTGCGTGTTGCAGAACAGCGCTGATGGTTCCGGCCGTTGGGGACCGCTGCGCATGAAGTCCTCGACTTCTATGCTAGGGACGCGACTACGACACACCCTTGAGACATCTTGTAGCCTGCGGGCGAAAACGATAAGAAAGAGGATGTATGTGTATTAAATGCATCCAAAAAAAAACAGTTGGCGGGAAAGGTATAAAATGAGATGTAAGACTTGTAAGAAATTTGTAATGTGTTTCAATGGAAGGAAACCTTCAAGGCACTTTATAGGGGTAGTAAGATAATAGCACCTACAACCATTCCTTGCAATAACAGTGTGAAATAGATAGAAAACTAAAAGCACAGGGACACACACGAACGACAGACAAAGTGAAAGTGACGGCAATGTAGATGTGCATAAGGTGTGCGCAGCAGAGCGCATGGCGAAGCACGTGAAAGCCACAGGCAATACAGAGGCACGCAAGTCATTGAGGAATTTATGTGCTTAAGTAGCTGCGCTGCAGAGGAGACGCGAAGAATGATAGTAAATAGTAAAATCGGAACGTCTGTGTCACCAAACCATGAAGAAGACGCAGGAGAAATGACGCCACGTGTTCCATGCAGAGCAGAAGCAGACTCGAAACAATGTGAAAGCCATTATAAAAAAGCGACGGCTGTTTTGTAGATAGCTGTATGCAGTTGCATCTTTTACATGCTTGAGATTCGCCAAGCACCCAGCAAGCTGCAAGGCACTAGCGAAACAGCACGCGCCAGCTGGCGTCACTATTGAATTATTGGGTAGCGCTCACATTATAACTGGTTTACCCATATATCTAAGTATGTCATTTTGATTGATTGATTGAGTGCAAAAGTGCGTTAGGGGACCACCCCGGTAGTTATCGAGAGTATATGTGACAGGGAGGCGAAAACGGCGTTGATGACACACTGTAAGCAGATTTGGAATCAATATGTTGTCTGGCTGTTAAATCAGGATGAAAATGTATTTTAAGTGGCGTGCATGCATACACATTGATAGCCCCATATGATTGTTGATATATGACGCCATGATATCGCTGCATATTTAAATAATTTATAATAAGCTACTTATAACTATTGGTAGTCGAGAAAGTATTTTCGTATTTTTTCAATAGATGTTTCAGTTGTAGTGCTACCAATCAAATTGGGGCATACCACACAGTGTTGAAAAGGGGATTGATCAAGTTTCATTTACCAAAAAATAATATAATCATACACTATTTTGTGCTAAAGTTATGTATTTACATTACGCGCATGCGTGCTGGTTTACAAGTTTAATATGTCTTTTCTTTTTAATCTTGTTGTAGCGGGTGCTTGTAGTAATGCCACTGCTAAAGGATTGGGATGGATCTCTAACCTGATTTTGTATCTTTCACTAAACTTTTTTATTTCATCTTTCACTTTGCATATTTTTAAATCTCTGTGAATAGTATGATTTGAAACATACCATGGAGCTTTTGTAATTGACCTGAGAGTTTTTGATTGAACGCGCTGTATTATTTCAATATTTGAATTGCTTGCCGTGCCCCATATTTGTATCGCATAAGTCCAAATAGGTTTGATGATGGTTTTATAAATTAGCAGTTTATTTTCAAGAGAAAGAACAGACTTTTTACCCAGAAGCCAATAAAGACTTCTAAATTTTATATTAATTTGTTCTTTTTTCGCTTTTACATGATATTTCCAGGTAAGCCTTCTATCTATGTGTAACCCCAGGTATTTCACATGATCACTAACAGGTATGGCTGTATTAAAAATTTTTATTGAAGGACAATCACCTTTTCTAAGGGCAAAAGTAACATGGACAGATTTATCTGAATTGACTTTAATGTTCCACATCTTGAGCCAGTCTTCAAATTTGGGAATAAGTAATTTTGTAGTATGTCAGAAGATTCTGAAGGCACTTTATTTGAAGTTAGGACTGCAGTGTCATCAGCGAATTTTGCTATCGTAACATCGTTGTTTTTTGGGATATCCGCTGTGAATATCGAATAAAGAATTGGCCCTAAAACACTTCCCTGTGGTACGCCTGATTTTATTTTATACATACTTGAGTACTCATTTCCAACCCTAACATAAAATTGTCTATCTTTTAAATAAGATTTGATAAAAAGGGAAAAAGGGAGCAGGTATATTTTTCTTTAATTTGTAAAGCAGTCCGGGGTGCCAGACTTTATCGAATGCTTGTTGCACATCAAGGAATACACCTGAACAATATTCTTTTTGCTCTAAAGCTGACCTTATTTTATTAAACACTCTATGGCATTGTTCAGGAGTTCCATGGTGTCTGCGAAACCCGTATTGTTGGTCCGGAATTATATTTAAATTTTCCAATACCGGTATCAGTCTTCGTAAGAGAATTCTTTCGAATACCTTTGAGAAAGCGACCAGTAGACTTATGGGGCGATATGAACTAATTAAGTTTTCGGGTTTTTTTGGTTTAGCAATCATAATTATTTCTGCACATTTCCAGGCTGTGGGAAAAGTGCTGAAGCCTTAGTATGGCATTGAAATAATTGTAAGAGCTCGTATGGACTTCTCAGTTAGGTGCTTTAGTACTGCGTGGTCTATCTGATCGTAGCCTGGGCTTTTTCTGTTGCTACATTTTGCCAGTTCCTCTTTCACTTCTGATAAAATAATACGCCTTATTGGAAAATCCATTTGGCATGGAGTATCCAAAAAGTGCATCATTTCCCCTTTTCGTCAGAAGCATTAATAAAATTAAATGGTGTGAATACTTCATTTAAGTACTTAGCAAACGCCTCTGCCTTATCCTCATCTGACCGATACCATGAATTGCTGGAGTCTTTTATTGGAACCTTTCTGACTTTTGGGCGTTTGAGAAATTTTGTGGCATTCCACAGACTTTCAGAGCGAGTTGCGTTGGGCAAAGGGTTTGGTTAAAAAGGTTTCAAGGGAGTTGTTTTTTAACTGTTTAAGCCTTTTTTTTAAAATATTTAGTAGCTCTATTTAAAATTAATTTGTCACTTTGATTCTGGGTCCTTTGCCATATTTTCCTCAACGATCGTTTCTCCTTTATTAGGGTTTTGATTTCCGCCGGGATAAAGGTACTGTTTTCTACAAAAGTATCTTGTGGATTTGAGATAAAACCTGCTTCTACAATGGCGTTGTTAAATTTTTCAACAAAGGCGTCTAATTGGTCAGTGGTTCTTAAGTTAACACTAAGATCAATATTGTTGTCTAACCAGTAAGAATATGATGGAATATTAGTACGTGGAGTCACAATTTTTGGTTTACTTTGAAGAATTATAGGTGATGATTGGAGTACCGCAATTAAGGGTGAGTGATCAGAGCTTAGTTCAAAGTTTTCTTCAACTTTTAGCAAAATTTCTAGAGAGGCCTGAGTACACAACAAAATCTAAAAGATCCGGAACTTTAGTGGGATCCGATGGCCAGTAGGTAGGCATACCGGTCGAGAGAACTGATAAATTCCTATTCATAATGCATTTAAATAGTTCGTTACCTTTCGGATTATTTAAGCGAGAGCCTCACCAAGGGTGCTTGGCGTTAAAGTCTCCCCCGAGTAAGAATGTCGAGCCGAATTCGCTAAACATATTTTCATATTCTATGCAACTGATTGTGTGTCTGGGTGGAAAGTATCCAGCGCCAATAGATATTGATCGTGTGTTAGTTTTGATTTTTATGCGTGAAATTTGCCTCGAAGGTGAACAAATTTCTTTCAATGGTTCATATTTCATTTTTGAGTTAATAATCACCGCCGACCCGCCTCGGGCTCTACCCCCAGGGTGGTTACAATAAACTATGTCGTATCCTCTAATTTTAAAAAATGATCTTTGTGAAAAATGAGTTTCGGAAACTAAAAATACATCTATACAATTTTTGTTAAGAAATGTTTCAATTTCGTTAATATGGTTGACAATACCGTTGGCATTCCAAATTGCTATTCTTAAGTTTAGTTGCATACTTTATTCAATAAACTATTGATTATTGCTAATAAATTATTTATCGGAGCAGTCTGTGCGTTAATTATTATCTCAATTTTTTCTAAAAATTTATCGAGGTTAGTTGTTTTTACAGCATCAGCATATGAGGCCATGTTGTTTGTTTTGCTGTTGAAAAATGAATTTTTTTTTTGCAAATTTATGGATTCTGTGGCATTATAAACAAGCGGATTCTCCATCGTGCGTGCTTTGCTAGCATTATATTTGGTTTTCAGTGACTGGTGTACTTGACACCAGCGATAGTTAGCTGGGTGTTCGTGCTGGGAGTTTGCACATTTGGCAGGAGCATTTTTGTCTTTGGTGCAGGCGGTAGTGTTTTGATTAGAGCCGCATTTAACGCAAGCATAGGATTTGTTACAATAACTTTTCGTGTGCCTAAACTCTTGACATCTGTGACATTGGACAATGGAATTAGTTTGCTTTGGTGGTACCACCTGAACGACTGCATTAACTAAGTATCTGATGTCATAAATGTTTTTTTTGTTCTTAGCTGGTTCAATATCGACGAAAAATAAGAGGAGTGGGCGTTTATCTACACGGCTTGTAATGTTGCTGACTCTTCTTACACGATGACCAAAATTTTCAATTTCTTTCTTAATGTCTTCAAATTTTTGAAGATTTTTAATCACCACCCGAAAAGATCGCTCTTGCTTGATCTGGTATGTGTGAAATTCCATATTCTTTTCGTTCAAATATTTAACAAGAGAGCGGTAAGCTTCAATTGTTTTTGTAGTTATTCTTGTTTGTCCATCTGCTTGTGTTTTGTAGTAGAAATCAGCTTTGTTTATGACTTTGGAGAAGGCAAGTACCATTCCACTAATATTTGACACATTTGGTATTATGATTGGCGGTGGTCTGTGTGCTGATTCAACGCTCACTTCTTTGTTACTAGTGGTTACATTGTTGTTGTCGTTTTCCTTATCACTAAGTATCTCAAACCGGTTTTCGTTGTTGTTGTCAGTATTGATATCCACTCTGGCTAGTTTTCGCGAAGATTAAAGAGGGGAGTTAGGGGCTGCTCTTCGTTTACTGTTCACTGTCTGCCATCCAGTGTCAATTTTCGACATGGTTAAGCTAATTGCACTGCTTATGCACTCAGTCATTTTTTTTTTTTTCACTATGCGCGCACTTGTTATTCGGCCCCCTGACAATACTGTATCAACTTCACACCGAACACACGCGTTTATAAAAAATTATGATGTATGAAGAAGCAATTAAAATGCAATGACTGTCAAGAATGAGTGATCTTTTTTTTTTTTTGGGTTTGATGAAGCTTAAGGGGGTATTATAGTCTAGAAATTTGAAAAAAACTAAATTTTTGTTTTTTCATAATTCGATAGCATTGATATTCAAAAATATCTCCCTTAAAGGATTTTTCAAAAATCAAATGTATTTTCAAAGTTATAGCCATTTTAGTGACGTGGCAACTAGACCGGTTGAGCGAATATCGTATAACGTAAAACTTTAAACGCGTTTTTCTCAAAACTTCTTTTTTTATGCGGTAGCCACAATATCTCAAGTTCTAATCAGTCGATTTATTTGAAATTTGGCATGAATTTTCTTTAAATATATCTCTATCACTAGAAGCAACAAAAAATAAAATTTTGAAATTTATAATATTTAAAAAAAAATCGACAAAATTGAAAAATTAGTGAATAAATCGACCTTTGTTTGAGTAGCCGCTATTTTATTAAAAAAGTTTTTTTTCTAGTTTTGCTACTTTATGACATAGCGACATTCGTACTAATTAAGAATCTGTTATTGTTTTATTTTTTAGATGACGACAAGAATAGAAATCATGGTGATGAGGACACGGCCTCTTTTTTCCCCCCCCTTTCTTCAAGGACGCATAACTCAATGGAATTTTTTTTTAAATTTATTTTGGATTCTTATCAATGAAGCTATTTACTTTCCATTCATCAATTTGAAGTGAAATTTATAACCTACTGAACACTAAAGATTCCGACTTCTTTCTTGTTTCACAGTAATTGATTATTTTGATAAAACAATCAATACATATCCTTATTAGGTTAAGAGGAAAAGCGATGCAAATGAAAAGTGAAAGCCTAATAATTTTTCCAAAAGCACAAAATATACATATACGCATATATTTGCACACAAACATACATACATATCTCTCCAAGCGTCCATTGGCGTTACTTCACCACAATTCAATTCCACGCACGTCCTGACCGAATGGATATTTGCTTTTGCTGTGCAAATGATAAAGGCTTTTGCTCCACAAGTACCAGTTTACTGCTTATTCAAGCCTACAGACAGTCTATTTGCTTGAAACCAAGAATCACAAAAAATAGTGAGAGAGCAAAAACAGCAACATTAGCTACACTTAAACATTGCTGAAACCACTCTTGAGCCTGCCGGACTGACTCCTCTCATGCTGCAGCATGCAACAGTCGGCAGCATATATCAGAAAGACAAGTGTTGAATAAGAATTTTTGTGAATGCTGTTGAGAGCAACAAAAATCTTATATTGAGAGGCAACATAAACATTTACCATTTGCTCATTATTGCGTGGGTAAAAGCGAATATACTATTTAAGTATCCATTACACAGTTACCCCATTATATGGAGGCATAGCAGTGAAAGCATAGGAGTAGAAGGACTGTCTGGGTGTTTGTGGGTGAGGTTGTTTATTTGGCATAGACTTCTCGTGGAATTTGCAGTAACAGATGATATAATGCTGTGGCATGTAATAAACAAGCAAATTAGTAGCAGCCGGACATTGGCAAGGTTTTGACTTTTTCTAGTTTTTAGAAGTCGTTTGTGAAGTTCAAAATCATCCGTTATTTCATATTTGATTCAGTGAACAATGAGACTGCCTGATCGCTGGTAAAACTTGCTTCGTAGCACTACCTATACGTCGTAATGTGTCTATTTTTATGGGTTTCGTTCTGATAAAATCTAAAATTATCGATCAACTTTTTATGTTTGATCTCTGATCAACAGGAAATCTTCCAATTGAGTTAGTTTTTGAATATACTGCGTCTAATAATCATATAAAATAGCTTGAATATTAAATATATTAATCAAATAACGTCTTGTAAATATTTCTAGACAAATAATTTTTATTTATTTTATCAAGCTAAGTCCTTTGCGAAAAGTTAATATATTAACAGGCCATATTTTTGGATCGGATACTAAATTCGGTATGGATATCGCTTAAAGGGACCTGCTTAATATAAAGTGAAATTTTCTTTTGAGAAAATTTTAGATAAAGCGTATTAATAATTGCAGTGATTAATACAGATATACATAATTTATAAAAAACATATGCCGTTAGAAAATTTTCTTTAAGCACTTATGCTTAACGATATTGCTAAAGCAACCCAATCTCAATTATACATAGATTCGGTCATTATCACTCCTTCAATAGAAATAATTTTTTAGCACGAAAAAACAGATCATCAAAATGAATATATAGGATGTCATTAAGTGAGAATCGATCTCAATGCAGATATCTGCTTTTTTCAAAGTAGAAGCTTATAAAAGTAATGATCACAATTTCGTCCACGATGCATTATAAACCACTTTGTTCGGAATTGCATATGAACTAAAAGGATAAAAAGCTTTTTAGAATATCTTTTCCATTTCTATACTTATGCAGATATAAAGGCATTAGTATTTTCTGAAGAATATTTTGAAATAATCAGTCGCAGTTCAAGCGATAACGTTTATCGGGAAACTATATATTTTAGGTCTACAACTTTGCTTCCGCCGTTTATTTATTTTTTTTTTTTGTGAATTTAAGGCTTTATTGAATAAAACCGGTTACAAAAATATTATTCAAAATATTGGCCGTCGATAGCTACTACTTTTGACCATCTTTCTGGCAGCATGCGTATTCCGTGACGAAAGAATTCCTCATTTTTCGAGTCGAACCAAATATCAATACAATTTTTGACTTCTTCATAAGAACTGTAGTGCTCGTTAGCTAGACCGTGTGCCATCAATCGGAGCAAATGATAGTCAGATGGAGCAACGTCTGGAGAAAACAGTGGGTGGGGTAAGGTCTCCCATTTCAGCGTCTCCAAATATTTTTTGACCACCTTTGCGACATGAGGCCGAGCATTGTCATGCTGGAGAATGACTTTATTGTGTTTTTCCTCGTACTGTGGCCGTTTTTCTTTTAGTGCTCGGCTCAAACGCATCAATTGCGTTCGGTATCGATCTCCTGTGATGGTTTCACTTGACTTTAGCAGCTCATAATATATCACCCCTAGCTGGTCCCACCAAATGTAGAGCATGACCGACGTGAATGTTCGGTTTTGCCGTCGACGTGGGGGCATGAACAGTGCCATGTGCCTTTGAAGCAGCTGTTCACATGCAAAGAAGCGCCGTTCGACATCTCTAGGTTTCAAGTCGTAAGGAACCCAGTTTCCTTGTTTCTGAATCATCCCCATGGCTTTGAGGCGGTTTGACAGGGCTTGCTGTGTTACTTGCAATGATTCGGCCAATTCCCTCCAAGTTTGAAACGCATCTTGGTCGAGTAATGCTTCCAATTCAGCATCTTCGAAAATCTTCTACCTTCCACCACCATGCCGGTCTTCGACTCCATAATCGCCATTCTTAAAACGTTGAAACCATTCGCGACATGTTTTTTCACTTAGGACAGCCTCACCGTACGTATCCGAAAGCATTCGATGAGCCTTAGTCGCACTTTTCTTGGAATTAATGTAAACCATGGTATCACAAATCTTTTTAGTTTTCTGTGCTTTCTTTACTTTCTAAAGCTTAACTCTCCTTACCAATTTAGTGCTTCTAAGAGTTAATCGCTTCCGCTTATATTTCCATCTTTTTTGAATCCCTCTTTATGGTTCTTAGATGCACATACCAACTTGCTCCCTCTAAGTCTCAAGTCTATTTCTTCAGTTCGATTAACACGTTGCTGACTTGGTTACAAAGCTTGATCTGGATATCCTCAAATGTCATATACATATATACATATATGTACGCATAAACACAGATGTATGTGCAAGTCAGCGCATTTGTGTGCATATCTTGATTAATTTATTAACAGCAACACAACAACAGGACAAATTGTTTTTGAGATTAAATCTTCTTGCAATCGTCAAAACGTTTCTTCATTTAGTGTTACACGAAGGTGATAATGGCAAAAGGAAGAGGAATAACAAACACACATTGTGTAAAGAAAAGTGTGGTGAGGAAAAAACAAACCAGCGTTTACTTGCTTCAGTCAGGTGACAAGCCATCGGGTGCCTTTTTCTTATAAAATGGAAGGTGAAATGAAAAGTTTCGGAAACCATTATCAGCATAATGTAAATGAAAGGGTGACTTAACGAAAATTTATTTATTTCAATAAACTATTATGTGGGGATTCAACTAAATTTAAATCAATAACAACACGAAGGCAAAACCAAAATCACATAGAAAATACGGAAAGACGATTGGGGAGAGCAAAAAAGAGCAACAAAGTTTTAGGTCAATGGGTTGTGTGCAGTGAAGTGTGATGGTTAAATAAAATACGAACGAGATGTTGAAATCATCAGCAACTTTTAACCTTGAGTTTTGCTATAACAGCGGATAGAATATATATGTACGTGTGGCGTGATTGGCTAACCTTTTTGCAGAGCAGCGAATTATTGGCTTTGAAGTAGCTCTAACACCTATGGGCAATTAATTCTGCGTGAGGCAATGAGTAAGGTAAAGACAAGTAGCAACAAGGGTCACAAGTTCTTCAGTTTAGCTAATTTACAAGTTGTTCAGTGAAATTCAGTGAACAAAGGACAAATTACTAATTTTTCATTTCAATTTGCAAGTGAAACCTTCGGCATTTCACCATGCACAGGAAAAGCTATGGATGAAAATGAATCAAACAAATTACAAAATTAAACAAAAGCATAAATAAAGCGGGTAAAATAAAGTATGTAAGGCTTAAAGGTAAAGAAAAAGAAGAAGACTTAAAAAGAAAAGGAAACATTTTACTTTGGCTAGCGTTTTTTATTTTGTAATTTCCTCGAACAAGCAATAATGATGTGATGGCGGCTGGGTCTACTGTTGATATTGTAGTGGCAGAAATTACTAAAACGTAATTTCGAGGAATGTTGCTGAGTTGACTGTATAAAAATATAGGTCCATTCCGGTTACCTAGACTCGACTGTCTTGGGAAAGGAACTCTGCTCTATTTGGGTACTAAAGTGATCAGTTGTCATTTTCATAACATAAATAAAAGTGTTTTAAAATATTCGTCACTATTAATAATGCTAAAAAAAAAGTCCAACGTATGGCAATGCTGGAAAAAATATAGAATTCTGAATATAATAAAGAAGAATCCTTATAACGGATTTCCATCACATAATAATAAGAAGTATTACCAAATCGAAAACAAAAATTTTTTCCTTTGAGCATAAAGAGAATTCGCACAAAATACCTGGTAACCCCAAACATTACAGCACTGCCTAATTTGGCACTTTGTCGTCACGCTTTGGTGACATAAACCTGATCACACTACGCTATGAACTTTCTATCGTGTTTCTGCCTACGCTTCACTATTTGATTTCCGTTTTTGCTCTATTTTTAACCAATTTATCAACACGGCAAAGAAAATTGAAAAACTAGCTTCTTCCATTTCTATTGCGATTGCCGAACTAATTTATCATTTTGACAAATTACGCAAAATGTTAAATAGCATAGAAACATGAAAAGAAGGGAAGCAGAAGAAGGCAACAAATGGAGATGGGCTAAGGCTGGAAATAATAAGTCAGAAATTGTGAAAGTCAACACTATAAATAGACTGCAAGTTTTTAAGATGAAAAGTGAATGTGAGGCAAGAAAAGTTTGGAAAAGTTTTGGATTAAGAAGGGAAGGATTCCAGCTAATGGTGGTGCATTTTAATGAGGCATAAGAAAAACTTTTGAATATACGAATCAAGTAAGATTATAAGTAATTTTTGGTCAAGTAGACCATTTTATTCAGTGAGATTCCTCAAATATTTTTATTTTATATTTTTAAATTGGATTTAGTATGTATGTCCTTAGAAGCCAATAGCATTGGTCAGAATCTAGATTAAACTTAAGGTTCGTGATTTGCTGAGATGATCTATTTGGTTTGCCTTATAGTGCTATGTTGCCTCAGTAGCCGCTGTTAGCCTCACTCACTCAACCGGGAGCGGAGAAATATTGACGTCCAGTATGAAGTTGTATTGCGATATCTCCTGATACAGGAAATTCGATGTTACATATGTGAGTATTGATTGGAGTTGCTGTGCTCCATAGCCCATATGTATTTAGTCATTAAAAATATATGGTTGAGAGTACTGATTGGTGACAAAGATTCGGGTATTACCTATAAAATCCTGACACAGTGAATCTTGTATATCCTAATAGAAACTCTAAAATAATCAATATTTTTTAGAGCAATCAATCCAATCAGCCTTTTGAGAAATAATGATGGAAAATAAGAGAAGCGAATTGAAGAAGTCAAGTATTATTCTCTCACATTTAAGATCATTTCAGTTTCGATTTATGAAGTTTTTAAGGTTCTACGGCCTGGAAAATTTTTTAAGATATATGAAGATAACCCTTAAGTGAATTTTAGAAAACAGGTTATTTATTATCCTTTAATTTTTGAGATAATTTTTGCATCGACTTGTGTAATATCTTGTAAAGATATCGATTTATTTTGTATTATTCAAGTTTATCCCAGTAATCGTTTCGAAGATGCAGACTTGAGAACTTGTGCGCTCGAGACTAGTTAGGCTAAGTGCGCCGTCTTTAAACGCGCTTTTTCTCAAAACTGCAATTTTGAAGTCGGTTAGCACGATTTCTCGAGCACTACTCTACCGATCTTCATGAAATTTAAGGTCTTTAAGATACAATTCTTAAAAACTTGGATGAAATATATATTATTTTCCATTACAACTATTTGGAAAAAATATCGCGAAATTTGCAATGAAATTTAAAATTTTCTTTTGGAAAAATGTCTGCCAAAAATCCAATTTCAGTTCCTTTTTTCCTTAATCCAAGTTATAAGTTAAGGTTTTAACTAAAAAAAGTATTTTTTTACTTTCGGTGATCCTGTAAAGAGTTATCCTTCCAAAGCGGGTGAATCATTTCTTCAAGGTGCCACCGAAAATGGTGTCACCATGGCCGAGTTCAAAATATTTTTTTCACAAATTATAGAATTTACTTGTTAAAAGTGTATGTTTGTAACAACAAAAAAAGTAATAAAACATTTAATTTTTTTATGAGAAGAAATTGTTGAAAAAGAATTTATCTACCTGAGGAATCTCGTATAAACCTTTATGACTTTACGGCTTGGAAACTTTTTCAAAAGAAATGTAAATAATCTCGAAATTCAATCTATTGTATACTCTGCTTTTTGTAACTTATTTCTGAAAGTGAAAATTGTAATTGTTAAAGTCTTTGTGTTTCGAAAGTTTTTTTGGGGATATTGCTTACAAGTTTGACAAAAATCATCATAGTTTACAAGGGTACTGAAGTAATTCATTCAGTTTAGTTTAATTTCGTTTTCTCGTACATACTGCTATGATTGGCCATGGATTGCCCATTTCCTCATATATAAACTTTTGAAAATCAAAGTCAATATTTTTCAAACTTCAGAACTAGTATGAAGCAATCAAGACACCATTCAATTTTCTAAAAGTGCCACAGCAAGCAGGTCAATTGTGTGCGGCTAAATGCTAATGCCCGTAATCTGCCACAAAAGTGCTCAGACACACGAATCAAAATATATTTATGGTCTTGTTGTTGCTTAACCAACTTGGAATTGCAAATAAAGTTATTTTGCAAATTGACTAATGGATTTGATTTTTTTTGTTGCCGACAGGAATAAATTGCCACAAACTGACCTTTTGTTGCACATACAGGCATAAGCATTCTCTTTTTTTGGATTATTACAATTATTATTTACCTCTCAATCTGTAGGAGCTGCCTTAACAGTCACACAAATGGCGATTTCCAATTCCGGCAGGCGGAATCAATTACTATTAAAATGGCAAAAGCAGTAGAAGTGAGCAAAAGTTGGCTAGTAAATACAGTTAGAGCCACTAAGAGAGGGAGAATAAAAATGGAGTGACGCAATGGAAGGTTCCAATTAAACTTAAGCGGTTTGCATGAAAAATTGGCAGGAGGGCCACGGAGAGGAGCTGATGGCGCAAGAGAATCCCTAAACTGAAAAGCACTTATTGTTGTTGTTAGCTAGTAAATTGAATTGTGTTGGAGTTGTGAACATTTGCTGCTGACCTGCCTCTTTTGTAGCACTTTTACTCAAAACCCGTTACAAGAGCAAACGCTAAAAATAAAACAAAAAACAGTAACCAGACACTTGTGCTGACACTGAGGCACAGTGACTTTGATTTACTAAGTCGTCAGCTTGTCGATTAACCGTACCATTACGTCACACTGTGCGCCTGAGGTGAGCTATGTGCTCATTGCTGCTTATGAGCTATAATTACAGCAGCTGGAGGTGTGGCGAAGGAGATGATAGGTGTTACTAGTAAGGCAATTGACTTGCATCAAGATGTGTTCACGTCAATAAGACACACAAATTTCTTGTGGCTATAAGACGCAGAGGGATAAACGCTTAACACGCATGAACGTCCTATAGCGGGATGCACATACTCGTACATACATATATATTCTTATATACCCTTTTGTATAATATATAAGCAAAAAGATATATGCAAACGGCTAGGAATTGTAGGTACTTGTAAAGTTATACTACAGCTTTAAAGACACAAACACACATATACGGACTCTGTAACTTCTGCAAACACTTAATGTCACTCATACGCACTGTCAGCAGGACAAAAGAGTAAACTTTGTGCAAATGAATGCTGGCTAACACACATATGCGTGGTGTGTATGTAAGTGTGTTGAATGCCTCAAACGACAAACTAATAAAAGCAAAGTGTAAAAATTTGTTAAAAAGTAATATCTAATGTGTACGTACAAAGAAATTCTATACACACAATAGTTTCACATACTATATGTATGATATATAAACAATTTTTAAAAGCTCTACTGATAATTAGGCATGTTTCTCCTGGGGTAAATGTTTTCTCATATAAAAAATTAAATATTTTATTAAAATTTTTCAGTTTTTCAAATCTTCAATGAAGATTGTAAATGAACATCTTTAATAACGGAAATTGATTCTCAAAAGTCATGGCCCTACCTTTCGACTGATCTGTCATCGCTAGTTTTAGACCTTTCGACCATTATACGAATCTAGAATTTTGCAATTACTCAGAAAATGGATCTTAAATGTAAAGGGCTTTCGATAACTATATAAAGTGTAAAAAACCATATCCAATTATGAAATATAATTTTTATTCAAGTGAATAAGACTGACACCTGCCAAAGATTTGGAATAATATTTCAGTCTTAAGCGCAATAAAATGCAAATGTACTCAGCTTAAAGTATATAAGTTATAGGAAAACTTCAATAAAAATAGTCACCACTCTAACCCTTTCAGTGGATTTGTCGAAAATATTCGACATTGGATGAGCGTGCTTTTTCATGTCAAAAAAGTAACTGTAAATGTGCTCATAAGTTCTTGTTGTTAAATTATTTAGTCAGGCAGAGAGCATTTTAATGAACATAAGCTACATTCAGTTTTCTAAATTTTAGTTGCTTAGTTAATTTGATCTTTTTGCTGGGTTATCAACAAGATTGTCCGATCGGCTATATTTCAACATAAATTTAGGTTTTTAGAATTTATCAGAAGTGTTCGACAAAATTATATGTTAATCAATAGTGTTTAAATAATCGTTCTTATCAAAAAAAAAAAAACAAAGAAAAAATAATTAGCGTATACCTATAATTCCCAATATATTGTTGTCGAATATAATTGACATTGATCCGCAAAGTAAGTTTTTTTTTGTCCGATTAGAAAAAAAAAATGTATATAAAAGTTTGGTTATTTATAATAAATTTTCAGAAAATGTGGCATATAAAGCTTTAAATGAGGATGAGATATTTGAAATTCTTGCAAATTGTTCTGATATTGAAGATGGAAATGAGTGCCAGTGTGAAAATATGGTGGAATATGATGTCGAAAAGGTGGATGGAAATACTTTTGAAGTGATAGAACGGGAAATTATTCCAGATTGCGGTGAAGCCTTAGATGAAGTGTTAGATTTGGAATTGCCGCTTATCACTGAGGCCGAAATATCTGGAATGGGTATATCAGTTGATAATGAGCAGCCAAGGTCAAGCATACAAACTCCATTGGCCTTCACAGCAAAGAAAGCTATTTCTTGGAGAAAAAATCTAATAGAAAATTCTTACCAATTTATATGCTCAACAGAAAGGTCAATTAAATTTCACGGAGTGCTCAGTCAATGAAGTTCGAATTGTTTTTGCACATCATATAATGATGGGGGTTTTAAAATTTCCGAGAGTTGAAATGTTTTACGATCCTTCGCTTGGAATATCATTTTTCAGAGAGAATATGACCAGAAAACGTTTTTTTCTATTAGAAATAATTTACATTTGGCTGATGTTATGGACAAAAAAGGGCAGAATAGAGATCGACTTTTTTAAGTTCAACCAATAATAAACACAGTGAGAAATCGTCTTTGGAACCTACCATTGGAGGAAAATCTCTGTATTGATGAGCAAATCATTCCATTTAAAGGGAAGTTTGTAGCAAAACAATACATAAAAGGAAAGCCCACCCCATGGGGAATCAAAGTTTTTTTTATGCGGTAAAAGTGGAATTCCGTATGATTTTCTTATTTGTCAAGGATCGACAACTCCATTAGATAAAAAAATAGTGAAGGATGTTGGTTTCGGTTCTGCTGTTGTTCTTCATCTATGTCAACGGATTCCAAGTATGGCCATTGGTCACAATCTATTTTTCGACAACTACTTTCCTTCTTACCAGCTTTTCGAAATATTGAAGCAAAGCAAAATTAATGCCGCCGGAACCATTCGTGTTAATAGATTCGCTAATCCCAAACTTCCCAGTGAGAAAGAAATGAAATCAAGAGGGCGAGGGTTTTCTGTTGAATGCATTGACGAAAATGGTGTTGTACTTATCACCCGTTGGTATGACAATAAAGTCATCAACCTAGGGTCGAATTTTGTTGGAATTGGAGTTAAAGATAAGGCTAAACGGTGGGAAAAAGATTCTAGTGAATTTATATGCATTGTCAGACCACAAGTTGTACGTATGTATAACGAGAGCATGGGCGGAGTGGATTTACTGGATCAAATGATTCAATATTACCGCATTGACATTCGTTATGTCAAGTGGACACTTCGCGTGATAATTCACTTTGTGGATTTGTCTTTGACAGCGGCATGGTTGGAATATAGACGCGACTGTACATTAAAGAATATTTCAAAGAAAAATGTAAAGGACTCCATGAGTTTTAGGATCGCTGTAGCAACAACATTGCTTTCTGCAGAACAGGAAAATACACAAGGGGATATAGCACGTAAACGAGGAAGACCGTCGAAGACAAAGTCAAGGGGCAGCAGCCAAATAGCTTTGCGTTCTGAAAGTAACACAGAAAGCGACAATGATTCTATGTCACCTAATCCACCTAAGCATAAAAGAAATATTCAAACACAACCACCGCTAGAAGTTCGTTTGGATCAAATAAGGCATTTACCGGAATTTTTAAATGTTAAAAGCGCAGGACGTTGCAAAGTCAACAATTGTGGTAAAAGTTCCTGTATAATATTTAAAAAATGTAACGTTTAACCCTGTGTAAAACGGGAAGCCAATTGTTTCTTGGAATACCACAAAAACCAATAAGTACAATTATAAAATCAATTAATTTTCAATAAATATGCCATATAATTTGAGAGAGAATTGCATTTTTCATATAACAAATTTTGGTATCTTCCAGTGTCAATGTCGAATATAATCGACATGCCCTAACTGTAAATTGCGATATCACAGGTAAAAACAAATATATTTTTCGAACTTAGGAGCATTATATTACCTTAAAAATAAAGTTTTAGATTTTTTTTCACCACAAATTATTTTTTCCACTGAAAGGGCTTATAAGAGACTATTGTACGTAATTAAAATCTAAGTATCTACAACAAGTCCAAAACTAATATAATTAAAAAATTGTAACAATAAAACTTTTTATTTGACTACAAGCTTCGTAAAAATTGTTCGGTTGAATAGTTTTCTTTTCCCCTTCCCCTCAATTTCACTCTAATCTAGCTCATTGTGTTATAAATGGACCAACGGTAAGTCTCTCATTTCTAACTGTTTTAACAGCATTTGCTTCGCGCCAATCTAGACAATCTATACAAACACAATATTAGGAAGTCTAAGAAGTTTCTGGTTAGTAGCTGCGCGCTCTTCATTGACCAGCGAACTTTAAAATTCCACATCAAACGAAAGCGATTTTAATTAGTTTTAAGTCGGTTTTCCGTGACAAAAACTATCCCACATTAAAGAAATTCTAAATAACTAAACAAAAAAGCTGCAAAAAGAGATGTGGGAAAGCTACGAGAAAAGAAATCAAAAGATCGTGCCACATTGCGTGCACGTCGAGGCGGGCCGTTATCCTCGAGAAAGTGCGTTACTTAGTATCGTTTAGAACTGTACAAATTTCATTTTTACAACAAAAATTCTCTCAAATATGTGCAGTGGAAATATACTGTATTGCCCAAACCCAACCAACAGTATGAAAATGAATGAATCGGATGATATCTCCGCCCACTTGCCGTATTACGATACTGTTAAAAACTACTAAAAATTCTGAAAATAACTTTTATTCCTTCACTTTCTAGTACATAAATCAAGACGCAGTTAATGTAACGATACAAAACTTTCCAGGAATAGTGCCTTTGAAGCATGCCACCTATTCTAGAAACTTTCCAACTGGGTTCACAACCGTTTCCAAGGTACCGAATATGTGAACCCCCGTACTTATAGTTGTCTTTTGATCATAAACAACGAAAAATTTGTGAGTTATATAATTGAAAGGCCGAGAGAATCCTTTTCTAATTATAGTTAAAGCTGGTAAATTACTTCCTGAGCTTGCATGTAGCTACTATAAAGTTTGTCGAAATTCCGGGTGACTTTATATATATCGGTCTATATGTGAGTTATCTTAGTGACAATTACAGGACGTGTTTTCCTTATACTCGTAACAGTGTATATTTGTGCCTAAAATGAATAAAATTGGGCAAAAACTTGACTGAACCCTCATACGTATTAATAATATGAGGATTATCAGAAAGCAATTTAAGTAAACTTTTTTGGAGAAGCATCTTAATTTTGTCATTATGTTGACAAATAATAAAAAAAGTTAATCGAAAACTTAATTCCAACTTAAATATATTTGGATTAAAAAAATTTTAGGCCGCTGTGTTAAAAGCCTTAACGTCACTGAATGATTCTCGAAGTATTCATAAGCGACTGTTGTAGCGGGCTAGGTGTGGAAGCAAACCATTTTCCACGTAAGTAAAAATAATATTCTCGGTTTTTCGAAGAAAGCCTCTAAAAACTTTGCGACCTACTGAACTGCAATAAAAATAACAAGTAAAACAAAAGCAAACCAGATTAAAACGTTGCGAGCTGCGTTGTAGAGGGAGGGAGTGGGGTTTGGGAGGCGTCTAGAATGAAGACAATAAATTAATTGGTATAAATAAAGGCACGCCCCAAGGACACACACGCGACGGTAGACATAGCGCCGCGACACAGTGCACAGAATGGCCAGACTAAACGGCTTGAGACGCCAAGTGCCACTCGGCGAGAGACTTGAGAAGTAGTTGGAAGTGTGTAACACAACAGCGTTTAGTTATTGGAGTTTGTGTGTGTGTGTTTGAATGTGTAATGGCATGTGAATTGGGACAATGCAAAGAATGCGACAGTGCGGTATTTGTTTAGAGGTGGGAGCGTGTGTCTGCAATTTTATTTACTTTTGTAGTAATTTAACTAAATAAATGCCGGCGCTCGAAAATATTTTTTTCTTAATAATTTTTTTCATATAAAGGCAAATGCATGCCTCACTATTTCAATTTTTAAAATATGAAGTGCTTTCCAACACTATTATATTATATTCAGTGCAAACAAATGCGAGCTACCGAATTTTTTCCCTAAAAACTTAACTATATTTATCGCTGGCCACTGTGAAACTAACCAACAGTTTTTTTTTTCAAAAGCCGGTGTTAAGCAAAGCCAAATGCTCCACACACGCAATTGAGTGCTAACGAATGAAAACTCACCAGACCGGCACGAAGTAAGCCGGTTCTACACAACGCTATCTTCCGATAGTTTTTTTTTTTTTTTTTTATAGTAGGGGGAAGCATCGAAAGCCGAAGTGCGGAACTTTAATCCGCTAAACCTAACCTACTCCCACCTCAGATCTCTCCCACGGAACCACCGGCTAGGTATTACTTCGTGGGAGGGACAAGACATTTAGGTCTCCTCTATTGCGCGGACTGACGGACGCCTAGACTGTTGAATAGATCTCAGTTTGGTCATTATAAATGCTGACGCTTCGCTGACTGAGTGTCGTCAAGTTATCGACCGTAAAACTACCACCGAGTGTGGTTTTTAGCTGATCCCTTGTAATCGAAAATCGAGGGCGATGAAAAAATACATGTTCAGAGTCTTCTATATACTCTGTACACGTCGGACAGTTCGGACTAATGTCATTGTGGAATCGGAAAAGGTAGCTTCTAAAGCATCCATGTCCACTAAGTATTTGGGTCAGATAGAAATCTAAGTCCCCATGTCGTCTGTCTATCCACGAGTGGATGCCCGGTATAAGTCGATGGGTCCAGCGCCCTTTGGGAGAGGAATTCCACCGCTCCTGCTACATTTTAGTACTCTTGTTTCTCTCCTCTGTCCTTAACGATACTGTTTTGGGCGTTGATATCTGATATAAACGCTCGAGTTCATCTCCCTGGATGTCAATGGGCGGCATGCTGGCTAATACTTCAGCAGCGTCGGTTGATATAGTCCGGAAAGCACTTATTACCCGGATTGCAGAAAGCCTATGCACTGCAATTATTTGCTTAGCATACGCTTTTATATCCATTCCCTTTATCCATACTGGTGCCGCATACAGTATTACGGAACTCATTGCCTTCGCTATTAAGAATCGCCGGCTGGAACGCACACAGCCTCTATTGGTCATCATTCTCGATAGGGCATTATAAATTCTGTTTGCCTTGGCAGAAGTATACTCTAAGTGTTCTTTAAATTTTATTTTGGAATCTAATATTACCCCCAGATACTTTAATTGCGGCTGCGAGGTAATCTTGCATTCCCCTATGGTGAGCTCTATTCGTTCTTCTATCTTCCTTGTGCTTATCAGTAAAACTTCTGTTTTTTCCTCCGCCAGTTTCAGACTCATAGAAGAGAACCATTGTCGTAGACTATTTAAGCACTCATTGCATTTATTTCTCAGGTCGGCTAATTGTTTGGCAACTGCTACCACCATGAGGTCGTCCGCATAAGCTACTAGTTTCACGTCTGTTGGTTGCTGTCTTCTTAGCACCCCGTCATACATAAGGTTCCATAATAGTGGGCCTAACACTGAGCCTTGTGGTACTCCACTCGAGATAGAGTAGCTCTTGGTGCCTTCGTCCGTCTCAAAAATCAGCTTTCTGTTTCTAAAATAGCTCGTTATTATGTTTATGAGGTACTCAGGAGCCCGTATTTCATCCAGGGCTTTAAGTATGTCTGCCCATTTTGCTGAGTTGAACGCATTTTTGACATCCAGGGTTATCAGCGCACAATACTTTTTTGTGCCACCTTTCCATCTTTTTCCACTTACTGCACATTTCGCAATATCGACGACTTCTCGTAGTGCGTCAATAGTGGATCTCTTTTTTATGAAGCCGTATTGTCTTTCTGATAATCCGCCGGCTTTTTGGATTGCTAGTTCCAAGCGGTTTCTTACAATGCTTTCGTACACTTTCCCAATCGTGTCGAGCATGCAAAGGGGTCGATATGATGAAGGTTCTTCTGGTGGCTTTTTTGGCTTTGGGAGTAAAACCAGGCGCTGAATCTTCCACGGATCGGGGAACACCTCTTCTAATATACACGCATTGTACATGTTAATAAATAAACTGGGTCTAAGAGTTATGGCTTCTTTAAGGGCTCTATTTGGTATACCATCTATTCCGGGCGCTTTAGAGTTTTTGATTTTTTTCGCAATAGCCAATAGTTCGTCTTCTGTGACTAATAAGGGTGGCTCCGTAGCTTCGTTTCTTTTAATATAGGAAATGGATGCATGTGTAGGGAATAACGCTTCGACAACCTTTTTCATAAATGATGCTTTCTTAGGTTGCTGCGGCTTATTTTTGAACTTCGACATACAAATTTTATATGCCGATCCCCAGGGATCTATGTTCGCTTCTTCACAAAGCTTTTCGAAACAGGATCTCTTACTACGGATAATGGCTGACTTCAGGAGCTTTTTTTGGCATTTAAATGCTTCTCTGAGGCGAATTTCGTTATCACCTCCCTGGTTACGCTGGTGGCGGCGTCTAGCTGAGTGACAGAGCTTCCTCAGTTTGGCAATTTCGTCGCTCCACCAGTATACCGGCTTTCGGTTGTTATTGTATCTCGTCCTGCGCATAGTTGCGTCGCATGCTGCAACTAGTTCCTTCTGCACAGCGGATACTAAGTGGGTGGCGTCTTCGCCTGGTGCCTTTGCCGCACTCCAGACGCTCTCAAAGACGTCGGTATCAAAATCCTTTTCACGCCAACTACGTTTTCGAGAGGGATTTCTGCGAGACAGTTCCCTTTCTTGGGAGAATGACACTTCGGCGATTATAGCCATATGGTCGCTATTTGTGTAAATATCTGATACCTTCCACTTAATATGTCTGCTAAGCGTGTCGTTAGCAAACATAAGGTCTATTATAGAACCTTTATTACCCTTTTGAAACGTATTTTTTGTGCCATTGTTTAGTATCGTCAGGTTGGTTTGACTAAAAAATTCTAGAATGAGGCGACCACGGTGATTTGTCATTCTGCTACCCCAAGCGGTAGACCATGCATTAAAATCACCCGCTATTATTATTGGCGATTTGTTTCTGGTCTCTAGAGACAGCTCCAGGAGAAAATCCTCAAATTCTCTAATTGTTGCGCTAGGACGAGCATAGCAGCTTACAAAATATATACCTTGCATCTTCGCCCATGTAAAGCCGTTATGGACGTCTTTGGAGCGGGATGAGAAAGCTTGTCCTTTGCAGGCCCATATTGCTGCCTTTCCACTTCTATCTTTACACCAGGTATTCTCCGAACGCAGTCTATATGGCTCGCTTAGTAAGGCGACATCTATGTTCTCTTCTTGAACTGTTTGTTTTAGCAGATCTTGTGCTGCAGCGCAGTGATTAAGGTTTAGTTGTAACAACCTCATTTTTTCATTATTTTCATCATTTGTTCGTACTTCGGACATGTCGTACTTAAGACGGAGTGCTCTCCTTTGCAGAGCATAGAGCTCGGGGCATTTTTGCACGCTTTTGCTACGTGTCCTGCAGCTCCGCATCGTGTACAGAGGGCTGACCGATCAGTCTGACTAACACATTTGTGTGCTATGTGACCCAGTTGAAAGCACCTAAAACATCGGGTAATGGGTGAGTATTCTCTAAGTCGGCAGATAGACCACCCTATCTTCACCTTGCCCAATTTTAGTGCAATTTTAGCGTCTTGAGCGCGCAGACAAATAAGAGCTATTTGTGTGCCACTTCGGGTTTTCCTCATATTTTTGACGCTTGATTTCTCCAGGTTTTGGAACCCACACTCTTTTTTTAGTGCCTCGCAGATTTCTTCCGGTGTTGTAATTTCGTCTAAGTCCTTACACACTATTGTGACGCTATGAGTTTTTGGGTGTATCAGCGCCATTTCACCCACCGCTCCCTCTAAGACGGTTTGGAATGATTCGGCTCTCTTGTCCGCTTGATTTTTTAGCTCAATCAGTAGGTCTCCTTTCATTGTTTTTCGTATGTATGACACGTTTGATCCCAACTCTTCAAGACCGCTGTCGCTTTTTATCTTCCGGAGAATATCCGCATAGGATGCACCTTCCTTTTTCGTTATTATGATGGCGTCCGGTTTCGCTCTTATTTTCTTTTGGATCGGCTTTCTATTTTTAACTACATCCACCCATTTTTCGCATACGTTATGTTGACCCGCAATATCTATTACTTTTTTGACCTCACTTGTCATTTGTTGCACATTTTCAATTGCCTTTTTTGGCTTTTTTCTGGGGGGTAGTTCTCCCGATGCTTCTCGCAGCCGCTTTGGGGTGTTCAGCTCTTTGGGGATATGAGAAAGCTGTGTTGCTTTCTCAGCCATAATTTTCTTCTCCGGTTTCTCGGCTTTATTATATAAGCTCATTATGGTACTCAATAAGTCGCGCATAGCCTGGTTAACGTGCCTTTGGCCAGCCATCATATTTTCCAACTCTTTTATTTTGCAACCCAGCTTTTTAAAGTAGTTGGACGATTCATTATTTAGTGATTTCTCTTCACTTTTGCTTGTCCGGTCAGCAGTTTCGCCACTAGATGTTGATCCAGCAGCGGTGGGTTCCTCATTTCGGCCATTGGGGGGCGTTCTCAGAATTTTAGAATTCCTCCGAAAAGGATTCTCTGGTGTATGCCCCATACTATTCTCAGAGGCCATACCTCAGTGAGAAAATAGTTGGGTACACCTGTCAATGAGTACGTTCAGTCACTGCTGCTAAAAACCTAATTTATATTATAAATGGTTGGCAATGCCTAAACCAGGAGCAAAACGAAAAGGAGAAAAAAGCGAAAAAGCGAAAACGAAGAACAGCTGATTGATCAAAACAAAGCGGCAAATTAAAAAAAATAAGCGCACGTTTGATTCGCTGTTAGTAGGGGAAATAATAAAAATATAACCAAGAAAATTCGAAAATTTGTCACGAAGGGGCAGGTATTTATAAATAAATTTTGTTTAAATTTAATTGTACTTATCGGATTATTTAGGTTTTATATCCACTTGGATCGTCCGGAATTCCGGCAAGTTCCAAGCCAAATCAAGTGCGATTTCACTACGAAAAACTAGGATTATTTCACAAATAATCCAAGAGCTCAAAATAAACACAACCACTTCACTTAATATCTGTGTCTTCATGCCGATAGTTGGGTTTGAATATGTATGTTGCTATTGAAAAGGCGTAAGTGTTGCAGAAAGACTCATTTTGAAATAACAATAAGTTGCAGGCAACATGTTGCGGCAACTTGAGTGAGTGATCTTAATGATTCGAACATATTAATACACATACTAGAAAGTTGCTGTAGTAATCATTTAGCTGCTTTGGTTAAAAAGAAATTACAACCTTTTTGCCACCTTTTACAGAAAATTGGCGAGGCCGAAGCTGCATTTATATTTATTCCGAAATCGTTAAGGAACATGTGCTGAATTGATTTATAAACATAACTACTTTATTTTTTGAAGAAGTACACAACATCACATAACATAAAATACTGTGGTATAAAATAAAGCATAACATAAATGCATAATAAAATAAAAATTTCCAATTGCTGTCGAGGAAATGCAATAATTTAATAGCAGATAATTTGTTATAAAAACAGAAGAAACCCGACATGTGAAGGATGGAGTAATGTGTAGAAATTCACGCAAGTGAGGAAAGTTCTCTGATTGTCATTCACTTGGGAGTGGCCAGAAACGTTTCTTTTACATTTGGCTCATTGGGGTACTCTCATGTGAACGCATATATTTTACCACTTTTTAGTATTTTTTATTTTATGAGACAACAAAATTCAATCATTTTAATTTTTTGATATATTTTTATTTGTATTTTGAAAATTATAAATTTTTTTTTTTTTCGTTTTATACATTTTTAACATATTTTTCTTTTTTAAATACCCCCAACAAAAAAAAGTAGTTTTCTGGTCATGGTGATAGCGTCTGCTTATGTTGTATGAAATAAAAAAGTCGAATGGATTATTATTCAGTAGTTCTGCGGCTATCGTCCCTACCAAATATAATCAATTTCATTAAAAAAAAATGTCGAACTTCAAAAAAAAGTCACGAAAATTTCTTTGCCTGGTAGACAGTCGTTTACGACACGTCGGCGACTATGAGCTGTAACTTATCAAATACTATGAATTTCGGTCCGAATTTTTCACAGCATGTTCTCAATAGGTTTTACTGTCAAAATATAAAAAAAATCGATTTTTCGCAGTGATTACATGAGAATATCCCCTCAAGCAGCTCACGACTTTCGGTCTTAGACCAAAGTGCACGCGGTTGAAGGCGATCTAAAGTGAGTACGTGAACCATCCCCTACACAAGGTTGTGCGCTGGGTTTGCGACCTGCCACGTAAAAAGCGCCCCCAATTAACAGAGAGACCCCTCTTACATAAAATTAATTAGCTTAGATATAAAAATGTTACGGGACTATTCAAGATGCATTATTAGAGGAACACGTATAGATTACAATACAATCCAGTTTGGTAACGTTTTAGGTTATATAATATAAGTCGTAGGCTCGTTTAATTTTCCTAAGAGATATATATTTATAAGATGTATAGGAATGAAAAATAGACAAGCGAATGCTGTCATCACGAAAAAATTCTCCACGAGATTTAATAATAGACTTTATATTAATCGATATGTTCAGTAAAAATTCAGCCGTATGCACTGGAGTTCACATGAATGGTGTCTTGTCTTTTGAAAAGTATTATCCGACTTCAACCACTTTTGAGTGTAAGATAAAATACTCTAAGAATATTATTAGTTCGAAGTTTTATTCTGATTACTTCATGGATTTGAATTTGTATGCTGTAGAGTGAGAGATCAATTTGAAAAGTTTGTTATAAGAAAAGTAGGCGTAGTTCACATACATTTTGGCATTGTGTAATAAAAATGTTTGGATAACCTCGCACACCAATTTATGTTCCAATTCATCCAGTAGTTGCTGAAGTGATGCATATTTCATCTAAAACGAGCGATGTCACACGCAAGATCATGAATGTATGTATGTACCTGTAACTTCATATCTACTTGATTTATTTTAGGTGATTCAAACAACCGCTAGGTGAAAAAAATGGTCATACTCTTTGCTGTGTAAAAAGTCCGATTGGTTAGTCTTTGAGCAGCCAAGAAAATTTTTCATAGTTCGATAGGACGATCACATTATTAAGCCGGTATTTTTTTAAACATTGTTTGAGATGTATCTTGGAAGTTTATGGTTGTCTTCATGAATTTAATTACATTTATATTATATGAAGTTGATTTAACTTGTGGATACTACCTCCAACTGTAAATCTGTTTCTTTTGAGGTGCAAAACCAGCATTATACTCTGAAAATAAAGTTGATAAAAAAATATTTTGAAATCGTCGAAAGTTGTATAATTATTAAAATCAGCTAATATCAGGTTCGGTGAGATTATATTATGCAAAAATAATAATAAATTTCATAAAAAAATTACTTTAATAATACATTGCCTGTTTCAGATGAGTACATTTAAGCACAGCGATGAATGATTTAAATGCAGCTGTCAAACTCCATTGCATGCTTCCATATGTACTCGAAGCAAAATAAAACGTTTGCATTTTATTTAAGTGCCTTTGTAGTACGCATGTATGTAAGCAATGTATGTGATACTGAATGCAAAAATGATCACTTATATGCAACTAAAGTACAAATTAATAACGCCAATATTGACACAAATGAGTTTTAATTATGTCAAAATCATACGAACATTCCAAAGTTGAGTGGCATTTAGTAGATTATAGAAGAATATGATGGTAATAATTATATACATATATATGGAGTATATATTTAGTAAATGCAAATTAATGAAATCGTTTGCACACATTTTATTTTATGAAAGCATTATTTTAGAAATGTAAATATGTGTAAAGCATATGTACATATGTGTATGTGAGTGCAAATAAAAAAAATTAAGACTTGCCGTGGTAGTGATTAAAATTCTCAAAAATAGATTAGTGCAAATTATATTCTAAATTTGAATTAACCAATTTAATTAAGAATTTAAATATTTGAAATTATGGACAATAGAAATAGATACAATTGTTAGATTAATAAATTTATATAAATCTTAAGCTTTTCCTAGTAAAATGATTTAATTTATTGCATTGTCAACTCGATTGCTTGTCCATGCGTTATTAATAGCTCTGAAACTTTAATTCATAAAGGAATATTAAGTAAACAAAATATAATTTGTATTTCATTTATTTATCTCGTGGATTTAAATAAGCCATAAGTAATCAGGCAAAGAGCGATAAGTAACATTATTTCGCCATATTTGAATTCAAATACGCTATAAATTTTCAAGCGAATGAAGATGGAACAAATGCTTTGCGAATACTAATTACATTGTCAAATAGATTAATCAGCGCAATTCTGTATGGAATATGAAACACATAATCTGGATATACATATACATATGTATGTACATATACGTATGTATGTACATATACATATATGTATGTATATTTAGGTGTTTTTTTTTCACTATTAATTTTTTTTACTCCCATCATGAAATTTCCTTGGAAATACCTTAAAAACAATTCCCTGAAAATTTGATTTTTATTTTTTATGACATACCATCTACGAAAATTCTATAAAGTCTTACTTAAAAAGCCGAATATCTCAAGAACTACTAACGATAGCGATTTTGACCTCAGAGCTTTTTTGTAGCAAATAAAATTTCCCACACGTTTCTCATGTACATTTTTTCTATAGCTCTTGTCATTTACCAGATATAAACAAAAAAATTCAAATTTCGTGAAAAAGTCAGGTTTAGAGCAACGTACTACCTCGCCGGTGTGAGTTCCGACTTTGTCGCATTGGGCACTTTTGTAGAGTGTACAATTGAGAAGTATATGCATCTAAAGTCAGTGCGATGCCATAAAATACCTCTGACCTATAGAAAGATAAAAAATCACGATTGTCCTGTATTTTCTATGAAAAAGTTTTAGATGCCATGGTCCAGTCCATAGTGTTAATATTAAGGGCTCAAATTCTCAGGAATTTTTTTAGGGTTATTTCCAAAGAAATTTCATGATGGGGTTGAAAAAAGTTGAAAAGTTCAAAAAAAAAAAACTCTAATGTATATATATATATGTATGTATATTCGGTGCTTAATTCTGAGAAGGTGTGATAAATTTTGTTAAGATTTGAATCTAGAACAATCCGTATCAGAATAACACTATTAACTCAATCAACAACTACATATACATATGTCACGGATTATCATAATTGCTTTTAACTAGTATTTCTTTCCAGACTTATACCGTCTTTTAAAGTAGTTGAGAAAATTAGTTCCCTGAAACCATACGTCGTCGAAAAAATCCATATATTCACAATCTTCAGTTGGTTTAAAACAAAGCATCTACACGTTCCCTTTGAATAACTTCAAATATAGTATACAAGTTTCAATGATGAATATCATTTTTAACTATTGCCTAGATTAACATTTAGCAAGTATAAATTAAAATCAAAAACGATACGATTTGACCATGAAAATGGTGTTCTGGTACCAAAATTCTCAAGGTACTTACTCAAATGTTTATAATGGTAAAGTTACAATAAACTTACGAATTTCTTGTAATTTAAACTGGGGTTAATGGAACATAGAGGGCAATATTTTTTTTTCCATCTGCGCTTTTTTTCTTAAAACAAATAATTGGTAGTTGAAACTAAAAACAATATAAACTAGCGCATATATTGTATTAGATTTGGATAAATCACTCAATATAACGACGTACAGAATTAAAGCGCAAAAAATTATCAATACACCAAGTTTTCAAGATCGTCCCATTAGGATTGAATATTGCAATAAAATTAAATAAAATTAAGTTTTTCTATTAACTGTAGGATTTTACGTAACGAATAAATATGTTCACTGGACATATGAAACGTACACAGTTTTCTTAAAAAGGTGAACTTGCAGGCCGTAGAAGTACTGAAGCATAACCTTCATGAATAAATAATTTTTCGAAGTGATATCGACTGAAATAGTAATTGCTATAAAATATTCGTAATATAAACATCGCGAGCTCAATCAGTACTTTTTGAAAAAGAATTCGTGGACATCATTTGTATTAATGAAAAGGCTATAAAAGCTGTAGCAAACAATGTTATTGGAATAAAATCAGCATTATAGCGATTTAAACAACCAAAATAAATAATTCATAATATTCATGATGCCTCGAAATCAGAGAAAAATAATGATACAATGACAAACGATCTCGATGATAATTTTCATGGATATTGTCGTCTGAAGGTTTTTGCATATAAAAATATAATTACTGAACTTAAACATAAAACATATTGAAACTAAAATATTTTTCCTACTGGGTCGTATACGTGTTTGTTAAACGTCTCTTTTCTTAATTATTTGTCATATTTAAAATTAGGCCATTCGAATGTGCTCAGAAGTGTGGCATGAAGTATAAGCTGCCTGAAAACCCGTTTAACTTGTTCACTTGCCATTATGTTACCTAACAGCGCATCACTTTCTGGAAGAGCTACCCAGTGAAAATATAACATATAACCGCAGGTATTTACACGTTCCTGTTATGTATATACATACATACAAATCTGAAACATACATACATACGTATGTGCATTAATAAAACTGTGTCTTTTCGCACTAAATAATTCAATATGCCAAGCCCACTTGTGCGCGAAAACGATTCTGAACCACCAATTTGTTCTTGTTCATACAAGTGAAGCGAGTAAGCGTATTCATACAGGCACATGTGGCATGCCACACCTAGCGATTGATCATCCAACGCTGCCGCAGGTAAAATGCATGTAATGCAGTTGGTGTTGCTACGATGGCACTTTACTGACGTTATTGTGCTCATAATTTGGCGCAGTTTATGTGATATAATCAATCAGTGATGGAAAAAAAATGAAAAAGTATAGCTGCACAAGGTATAAAAAAACTCAACCGGTTAGTCGTTGTTGAAGTTGGGAATCGATATTTGGCATGAACATAATTTTCTATCTCAGCATCGA
>JAPZAG010002475.1:0-16963 GCA_027475135.1 Bactrocera correcta | reverse complement strand
AATTAACCTTCGTTGACTTACTGAAGTTTACATAAAGCCATAACGGTATAACGGCAGTGCATTTGGGTGAATTCCGTAATCTTATATTAAGGTAAAAAGTCGATTTTAGCAATCGATATCGAAATGCTTCATCTCATTAGTTTAACATATTTAAGTTAATAACCCTTCTTTAACGATTTGAAGTTGGCATATAGCCATGGCGGCATAACGGCAGTGCATGTAGAAGAATTCCGTAATCTCATATTTAGGTATAAAATCGATTTTCTTGTATATACACATTTAGCTATCGATATCGAAATGCTTCAAATCATTAGTTTAACATATTTAGGTTAATTAACCTTCTTTAACGTATTGAAGTTGATATAAAGCCATGGCGGCATAACGACAGTACATTTGGAAGAATTCCGTAATCTTATGTTTAGGTATAAATTCCATTTTCTTTTATATACACATTTAGCAAGCGATATCGAAATGCTTCATAACATTAGTTTAACATATTTAAGTTAATAAACCTTTTTTAACGAACTGAAGTTAACATAAAGCCTTATTGGCATAACGGCAGTGCATTTAGAAGAATTCCGTTATCTTATATTTAGGTATAAATTTGATTTTCTTGTATGTACACATTTAGCAAGCGATATCGAAATGCTTCAAATCGTTAGTTTAACATATTTAAATTAATTAACCTTCTTTAACGTATTGAAGTTGATATAAAGCCATGGCGGCATAACGACAGTACATTTGGAAGATTTCCGTAATCTTATGTTTAGGTATAAATTCGATTTTCTTGTATATACGCATTTAGCAATCGATATCGAAATGCTTCAAATCATTAGTTTAACATACTAAGTTAATAAACATTTTTTAGATTACTGAAGTCTACATAAAGCCTTAACGGTATAACGGCAGTGCATTTAGAAGAATTCCGTGATGTTATAATTTTATATTTAGGTATAAAGTCGATTTTCTTATATTTACACATTTAGCAGTCGATATCGAAATGCTTCAAACCATAAGTTTAACATATTTAAAACAACTAACCTTCTTTAACGTATTGAAGTTGATACAAAGCCATGGCGGCTTAACGACAGTACATTTGGAAGGATTCCCTAATCTTATATTTAGGTATAAAGTCGATTTTCTTGTATATACACATTTAGCAATCGATATCGAAATGCTTCAAATCATTAGTTTAACATATTTAAGTTAATAAACCTTCTTTGTCGCACTGAAGTCTACATAAAGCCTTAACGGTATAACTGCACTGCATTTAGAAGAACTCCGTTATCTTATACTTAGGTATAAATTCGACTTTCTTGTATATACTCGTTTAGCAAGCGATATCGATATGCTTCAAATCATTAGTTTAACATATTTAAGTTAATTAACCTTCTTTAACGTATTGAAGTTGATATAAAGCCATAACGACAGTACATTTGGAAGAATTCCGTAATCTTATGTTTAGGTATAAATTCGATTTTCTTGTAAATACACATTTAGCAAGCGATATCGAAACGCTTCATATCATTAGTTTAACATATTTAAGTTAATTAACCTTCTTTAACGTAATGAAGGTGATATAAAGCCTTGGAGGCCTAACGACAGTGCATTTAGAAGAATTCCGTAATCTTATATTTAGGTATAAATTCGATTTTGTTGTATATACGCATTTAGCAATCGATATCGAAATGCTTCAAATAACTGGTTTAGCATATTTAGGTTAATTAACCTTCTTTATCTTACTGAAGTTTACATAAAGCCATAACGGCATAACGGCAGTATGTTTGAGAGAATTCCGTAATCATTTATTTAGGTATAAAATCGATTTTCTTGTACATACACATTTAGCAATCGATATCGAAATGCTTCAAATCATTAGTTTAACATATTTAAGTTAATTAACCTTCTTTACCGTAATGAAGCTTATATAAAGCCATGGCGGCTTAACGACAGTGCATGTAGAAGAATTCCGTAATCTTATATTTAGGTATATAGTCGATTTTCTTGTATTTACACATTTAGCAATCGATATCGAAAATCTTCAAATCATTAGTTTAACATATTTAAGTTAATTAACCTTCTTTAACGTATTGAAGGTGATATAAAGCCATGGAGACATAACGACAGTGCATTTAGAAAAATTCCGTAATCTTATATTTAGGTATAAGTTCGATTTTGTTGTATATAGGCATTTAGCAATATCGAAATGCTTCATATAACTGGCTTAACATATTTAGGTTAATTAACCTTCTTTATCTTTCTGAAGTTTACATAAAGCCATAACGGCATAACGGCAGTATGTTTGAGAGAATTCCGTAATCATTTATTTAGGTATAAAATCGATTTTCTTGTACATACACAATATCGAAATGCTTCAAATCATTAGTTTAGCATATTTAAGTAAATTAAATTTCTTTAACGTACTGAAATTTATATAAAGCCATAACGGCATAACGGCAGTGTATTTCGAAGAATTCCGTAATCTTATATTTAGATATAAAGCCGAATTTGTTGTATATACGCATTTAAAAATAATTAACCTTCTTTAACGTAATGAAGGTGATATAAAGCCATGGCGGCCTAACGACAGTGCATAAGAAGAATTCCGTAGTCTTATATTTAGGTATAAATTCGATTTTGTTGTATATACGCATTTAGCAATCGAAATCGAAATGCTTCAAATAACTGGTTTAGCATATTTAGGTTAATTAACCTTTTTTATCTTACTGAAGTTTACATAAAGCCATAACGGCAGTATATTTGGGTGAATTCCGTAAGCTTTTATTTAGGTATAAAATCGATTTTGTTGTATATACACCATTAGCAATCGATATCGAAATGCTCAAATCATTAGTTTAACATATTTGAGTAAACTAACCTTCTTTAACGTACTGAAATTTATTTAAAGCCATAACAGCATAGCGGCAGTGCATTTAGAAGAATTACGTTATCTTGTATTTAGGTATAAAGTCGATTTTCTTGTATATACGCATATAGCAATCGATATCGACATGCTTCAAATCATTAGTTTAACATATTTAAGTTAATAAACCTTCTTTAACGCACTGAAGTCTTCATAAAGCCTTAACGAAATAACTGCAGTGCATTTAGAAGAATTCCGTAATGTTATAATTTTATATTTAGGTATAAAGTCGATTTTCTTGTACATACACATTTAGCAATCGATATCGAAATGCTCAAATCATTAGTTTTACATATTTGAGTAAACTAACCTTCTTTAACGTACTGAAATTTATAAAAAGCTATAACAGCATAGCGGCAGTGCATTTAGAAGAATTACGTTATCTTGTATTTAGGTATAAAGTCGATTTTCTTGTATATACGCATATAGCAATCGATATCGACATGCTTCAAATCATTAGTTTAACATATTTAAGTTAATAAACCTTCTTTAACGCACTGAAGTCTTCATAAAGCCTTAACGAAATAACTGCAGTGCATTTAGAGGAATTCCGTAATCTTATATTTAGGTATAAAGCCGAACTTGTTGTATATACGCATTTAGCAATCGATATCGAAATTCTTCAAATCATTAGTTTAACATATTTAAAATAATTAACCTTCTTTAACGTAATGAAGGTGATGTAAAGCCATGGCGGTATAACGGCAGTGCATTTAGAAGAATTACGTTATCTTATATTTAGGTATAAAGTCGATTTTCTTGTATATACGCATTTAGCAATCGATATCGACTTGCTTCAAATCATTAGTTTAACATATTTAAGTTAATAAACCTTCTTTAACGCACTGAAGTCTTCATAAAGCCTTAACGGTATAACTGCAGTGCATTTAGAAGAATTCCGTAATCTTATATTTAGGTATAAAGTCGGTTTTATTGTATATACTCATTAAGCAATCGATATCGAAATGCTTCAAATCATTAGTTTACTATATTTAAGTTAATAAAACATCTTTATTTTACTGAAGTCTACAAAAGCCTTAACGGCATAACGGCAGTGCATTTAGAAGAATTACGTAATCTTATATTTAGGTATAAAGTCGATTTTGTTGTATATATATATTTCGCCATCGATATCGTAATGCTTCAAATCATTAGTTTACTATATTTAAGTTAATAAAACATCTTTATTTTACTGAAGTCTACAAAAGCCTTAACGGCATAACGGCAGTGCATTTAGAAGAATTACGTAATCTTATATTTAGGTATAAAGTCGATTTTGTTGTATATATATATTTCGCCATCGATATCGTAATGCTTCAAATCATTAGTTTACTATATTTAAGTTAATAAAACTTTTTTTTTTTCCTGAAGTCTACATAAAGCCTTAACGGTATAACGCCAGTGCATTTAGAATAATTCCGTAAAGTTATAATTTTATTTTTAGGTATAAAGTCAATTTTCTTGTATTTACATATTTAGCAATCGATATCGAAATGCTTCAAATCATTAGTTTAACATATTCAAGTTAATTAACCCTCTCTGCCTTACTGAAGTCTACATAAAGCCTTAACGGCATAACTGCAGTGCATTTAGAAGAATTCCGTTATCTTATATTTAGGTATAAATTTGATTTTCTTGTATGTATACATTTAGCAAGCGATATCGAAATGCTTCAAATCATAAGTTTAACATATTTAAGTTAATTAACCTTCTTTAACGTATTGAAGTTGATACAAAGCCATGGCGGCTTAACGACAGTACATTTGGAAGGATTCCCTAATCTTATATTTAGGTATAAATTTGATTTTCTTGTATGTATACATTTAGCAAGCGATATCGAAATGCTTCAAATCATTAGTTTAACATATTTAAGTTAATAAACCTTCTTTAACGCACTGAAGTCTTCATAAAGCCTTAACGAAATAACTGCAGTGCATTTAGAATAATTCCGTAAAGTTATAGTTTTAGTTTTAGGTATAAAGTCGATTTTCTTTTATTTACACATTTAGCAATCGATATCGAAATGCTTCAAACCATTAGTTTTACATATTTAAGTTAATTAACCTTCTTTATCTTACTGAAGTTTACATAAAGCCATAATGGCATAACGGCAGTATATTTGGTTGAATTCCGTAAGCTTTTATTTAGGTATAAAGTCGATTTTCTTGTACATACACATTAAGCAATCGATATCGAAATGCTTCAAATCATTAGTTTAACATATTTAAGTTAATTAACCTTCTTTAACGTACTGAAATGTATATAAAGCCATGGCGGCATAACGACAGTGCATGTAGAAGAATTCCGTAATCTTATATTTAGGTATATGGTCGATTTTCTTGTATTTACACATTTAGCAATCGATATCGAAAATCTTCAAATCATTAATTTAACACATTTAAGTTAATTAACCTTCTTTAACGTTTTGAAGTTGATATAAAGCCATGGCGGCATAACGGCAGTGCATTTAGAAGAAGTCCGTAGTCTTATATTTAGGTATAAAGTCGGTTTTCTTGTATATGTACTTTTAGCAATCGATAACAAAATGCTTCAAATCATTAGTTTTACATATTTAAGTTAATTAACCATCTTACTGAAGTTTACATAAAGCCATAATGGCATAACGGCAGTATATTTGGGTGAATTCCCTAATCTTATATTTAGGTATAAATTTGATTTTCTTGTATGTATACATTTAGCAAGCGATATCGAAATGCTTCAAATCATTAGTTTAACATATTTAAGTTAATAAACCTTCTTTAACGCACTGAAGTCTTCATAAAGCCTTAACGAAATAACTGCAGTGCATTTAGAATAATTCCGTAAAGTTATAATTTTAGTTTTAGGTATAAAGTCGATTTTCTTTTATTTACACATTTAGCAAGCGATATCGAAATGCTTCAAATCATTAGTTTAACATATTTAAGTTAATTAACCTTCTTTAACGTATTGAAGTTGATATAAAGCCATGGCGGCATAACGGCAGTGCATTTAGAAGAAGTCCGTAGTCTTATATTTAGGTATAAAGTCGGTTTTCTTGTATATGTACTTTTAGCAATCGATAAAAAAATGCTTCAAATCATTAGTTTTACATATTTAAGTTAATTAACCCTCTTTAACGTTTTGAAGTTGATATAAAGCCATGGCGGCATAACGGCAGTGCATTTAGAAGAAGTCCGTAGTCTTATATTTAGGTATAAAGTCGGTTTTCTTGTATATGTACTTTTAGCAATCGATAACAAAATGCTTCAAATCATTAGTTTTACATATTTAAGTTAATTAACCTTCTTTATCTTACTGAAGTTTACATAAAGCCATAACGGTATAACGGCAGTGCATTTGGATGAATTCCGTAATCTTATATTAAGGTAAAAAGTCGATTTTCTTGTATATACACATTTAGCAACCGATATCGCAATGCTTCATCCCATAAGTTTAACATATTTAAGTTAATAAACCTTCTTTAACGATTTGAAGTTGGCATATAGCCATGGCGGCATAACGGCAGTGCATGTAGAAGAATTCCGTAATCTCATATTTAGGTATAAAGTCGATTTTCTTGTATATACGCATTTAGCTATCGATATCGAAATGCTTCAAATCATTAGTTTAACATATTAAGATAATAAACGCTTTTTAGCTTACTGAAGTCTTCATAAAGCCTTAACGGTATAACGCCAGTGCATTTAGAATAATTCCGTAAAGTTATAATTTTATTTTTAGGTATAAAGTCGATTTTCTTTTATTTACGCATTTAGCAATCGATATCGAAATGCTTCAAACCATTAGTTTAACATATTTAAAATAATTAACCTTCTTTAACGTATTGAAGGTGATATAAAGCCATGGCGGCATAATGGCAGTACATGTGGAAGAATTCCGTAATCTTATATTTAGGTATAAAGTCGATTTTCTTGTATATATATTTTTCGCAATCGATATCGAAATGCTTTATATAACTGGTTTAGCATATTTAGGTTAATTAACCTTCTTTATCTTACTGAAGTTTACATAAAGCCATGGCGGCATAACGGCAGTGCATGTAGAAGAATTCCGTAATCTTATATTTAAGTACAAAGTCGATTTTTTTGTATATATACATTTAGCAATCGATATCAAAATGCGTCAAATCATTAGTTTACTATATTTAAGTTAATTAAACATCTTTATTTTACTGAAGTCTACAAAAGCCTTAACGGCATAACGGCAGTGCATTTAGAAGAATTACGTAATCTTATACTTAGGTATAAAGTCGATTTTCGTGTATATACTCATTTAGCAATCGATATCGAAGTGCTTCAAATCATTAGTTTAATATATTAAAGTAACGGCAGTGCATTTAGAAGAATTCCGTAATCTTATATTTAGGTATAAAGTCGATTTTCTTGTATATACACATTTAGCAATCGATATCGAAATGCTCAAATCATTAGTTTAACATATTTGAGTAAACTAACCTTCTTTAACGTACTGAAATTTATATAAAGCCATAACAGCATAGCGGCAGTGCATTAAGAAGAATTACGTTATCTTATATTTAGGTATAAAGTCGATTTTCTTGTACATATATAGGCATATAGCAATCGATATCGTAATGCTTCAAATCATTAGTTTAACATATTTAAGTTAATAAACCTTCTTTAACGCACTGAAGTCTTCATAAAGCCTTAACGAAAAAACTGCAGTGCATTTGGAAGAATTCCGTAATCTTATATTTAGGTATAAAGTCGATTTTGTTGTATATACTCATTTAGCAATCGATATCGAAATGCTTCAAATCATTAATTTAATATATTTAAGTTAATAAAGCTTCTTTAACGCACTGAAGTCTTCATAAAGCCTTAACGAAATAACTGCAGTGCATTTAGAAGAATTCCGTAATCTCATATTTAGGTATAAAGTCGATTTTGTTTTATATACTCATTTAGCAATCGATATCGAAATGCTGGAAATCATTAGTTTAATATATTTAAGTTAATAAAGCTTCTTTAACGCACTGAAGTTAACATAAAGCCATGGCGGCATAACGTCAGTGCATGTAGAAGAATTCCGTAATCTTATATTTAAGTACAAAGTCGATTTTATTGTATATACACATTTAGCAATCGATATCAAAATGCATCAAATCATTAGTTTACTATATTTAAGTTAATTAAATATCTTTATTTTACTGAAGTCTACAAAAGCCTTAACGGCATAACGGCAGTGCATTTAGAAGAATTACGTAATCTTATATTTAGTTATAAAGTCGATTTTCGTGTATATACTCATTTAGCAATCGATATCGAAATGCTTAAAATCATTAGTTTAATATATTAAAGTTAATAAAGCTTCTTTAACGCACTGAAGTTAACATAAAGCCATGGCGGCATAACAGCAGTGCATGCAGAAGAATTCCGTAATCTTTTATTTAGGTATAAAGTCGATTTTCTTATATATATACATTTAGCAATCTATATCGAAATGCTTCAAATCATTAGTTTAACATATTTAAGTAAATAAACCTTCTTTAACGCACTGACGTCTTCATAAAGCCTTAACGGTATAACTGCAGTGCATTTAGAAGAATTCCGTATTCTTATATTTAGGTATAAAGTCGATTTTCTTGTATTTACATATTTAGCAATCGATATCGAAATGCTTCAAATCATTAGTTTAACATATTCAAGTTAATTAACCCTCTCTGTCTTACTGAAGTCTACATAAAGCCTTAACGGCATAACGGCGATGCATTTAGAAGAATTCCGTTATCTTATATTTAGGTATAAATTTGATTTTCTGGTATGTACACATTTAGCAAGCGATATCGAAATGCTTCAAATCAGTAGTTTAACATATTTAAGTTAATTAACATTCTTTACCGTATTGAAGTTGATATAAAGCCATGGCGGCATAACGGCAGTGCATTTAGAAGAAGTCCGTAGTCTTATATTTAAGTATAAAGTCGGTTTTCTTGTATATACACATTTAGCAATCGATAACGAAATGCTTCAAATCATTAGTTTAGCATATTTAAGTTAATTAACCTTCGTTATCTTACTGAAGTTTACATAAAACCCTATACGAGCACGCGTGCACAAACAAATTCATTGTTTTAATTTCTTTTGTTACGGGAAATTTGTGGTCAGCCGAAAGGTGAGTGCTCGATAATTACAGTCGATTTTCTTGTATATACTCATTTAGCAATCGATATCGAAATGCTTTAAATCATTAGTTTAACATAATTAAGTTAATAAAGCTTCTTTAGAAGAACTCCGTTAGCTTATAATAAGGTATAAATTCGACTTTCTTGTATATACACATTAAGCAATCGATACCGAAATGCTTCAAATCATTAGTTTTACATATTTCAGTTAATTAACCTTCTTTAGCGTATTGAAGTTGACATAAAGCCATGGCGGCATAACGGCAGTGCATTTAGAAGAATTCCGTTATCTTATATTTAGTTATAAAATCGAGTTTGTTGTATATATACATATAGCAATCGATATCGAAATGCTTCAAATCATTAGTTTAACATATTTAAGTTAATTAACCTTCTTTAACGTATTGAAGTTGATACAAAGCTATGGCGGCATAACGGCAGTTCATTTAGAAGAATTCCGTAATCTTATATTTAGGTATAAAGTCGATTTTGTTGTATAAATATACGCATTTAGCAATCGATATCGAAATGCTTCAAATCATTAGTTTAACATATTTAAGTTAATTAACCTTCTTTAACGTATTGAAGTTGACATAAAGCCATGGCGGCATAACGGCAGTGCATTTAGAAGAATTCCGTTATCTTATATTTAGGTATAAAGTCGATTTTGTTGTATATACACATTTAGCAATCGATATCGAAATGCTTCAAATCATTAGTTTAACATATTTCAGTTAACTAACCTTCTTTATCTTACTGAAGTTTACATAAAGCCATAACGGTATAACGGCAGTACATTTGGAAGAATTCCGTAATCTTATATTTAGGTATAAAGTCGATTTTGTTGTATATACATATTTAGCAATCGATATCGAGATGCTTCACCTCATTAGTTTAACATATTTAAGTTAATAACCCTTCCTTAACGAACTGAAGTTGGCATAAGAATAATTCCGTTATCTTATATTTAATTATAAAGCCGATTTTCTTGTATATACACATTTAGCAATCGATACCGAAATGCTTCAAATCATTAGTTTAACATATTTAAGTTAATAAACCTTCTTTAACGCACTGAAGTCTACATAAAGCTTTAACGGCATAACGGCAGTGCATTTAGAAGAATTCAGTTATCTTATAATTAGGTATAAAGTCGATTTTCTTGTATATACACATTAAGCAATCGATATCGAAATGCTTCAAATCATTACTTTAACATATTTAAGTTAATAAACCTTCTTTAACGCACTGAAGTCTACATAAAGCCATAACGACATAACGGCAGTATATTTATATGAATTCCGTTATCTTATATTTAGGTATAAAGTCGATTTTGCTGTATTTACACATTTAGCAATCGATTTCGAAATGCTTCAAATCATTAGTTTAACATATTTAAGTTAATAAACCTTCTTTAACGCACTGAAGTCTACATAAAGCTTTAACGGCATAACGGCAGTGCATTTAGAAGAATTCAGTTATCTTATATTTAGGTATAAAGTCGATTTTCTTGTATATACACATTAAGCAATCGATATCGAAATGCTTCAAATCATTACTTTAACATATTTAAGTTAATAAACCTTCTTTAACGCACTGAAGTCTACATAAAGCCATAACGGCATAACGGCAGTGTATTTATATGAATTCCGTTATCTTATATTTAGGTATAAACTCGATTTGGTTGTATATACATATTTAGCAATCGATATCGAGATGCTTCACCTCATTAGTTTAACATATTTGAGTTAATTAATCCTCTTTAACGTAATGAAGGTGATATAAAGCCATGGCGGCATAACGACAGTGCAGGTAGAAGAGCTCCGTAATCTTATATTTAGGTATATAGTCGATTTTATTGTATTTACACATTTAGCAATCGATATCGAAAATCTTCAAATCATTAGTTTAACATATTTAAGTTAGTTAACCTTCCTTAACGTAATGAAGGTGATATAAAGCCATGGCGGCATAACGACAGTGCATTTAGAAGAATTCCGCTATCTTATATTTAGGTATAAAGTCGATTTTGTTGTATATACGCATTTAGCAATCGATATCGAAATGCTTCAAAGCATAAGGTTAACATATTTAAGTTAATTAACCTTCTTTAACGTATTGAAGTTGATATAAAACCATAGCGGCGTAACGACAGTACATTTGTAAGAATTCCGTAGTCTTATAATTGGGTATAAAGTCAATTTTCTTGTATATAAACATTATGCAAACAATAACGAAATACTTCAAATCATTAGTTTAACATATCTAAGTTCGTTAACCTTCTTTAGCGATCTGAAGTTGGCATATAGCCATGGCGGCATAACGGCAGTGCATTTAGAAGAATTCCGTAATCTTATATTTAGGTATAAAGTCGATTTTCTTGTATATACGCATTAAGCTATCGATATCGAGATGCTTTAAATCATTCGTTTAACATATTTATGTTAATAAACCTTCTTTAACGATCTGAAGTTGGCATATAGTTTACATAAAGCGTTAACGGCATAGCGGCAGTATATTTATATGAATTCCGTTATCTTATATTTAGGTATAAAGTCGATTTTGTTGTACATACACATTGAGCAATCGATATCGAAATGCTTCAAATCATTAGTTTAACATATTTAAGTTAATTAACCTTCTTTAACGTATTGAAGTTGATATAAAGCCATGGCGGCATAACGACAGTACATTTCGAAGAATTCCGTAGTCTTATATTTAGGTATAAAGTCGATTTTCTGGTATATATGCATTAAGAAATCGATATCGAAATGCTTCAAATAACTGGTTTAACATATTTAAGTTAATTAACCTTCCTTAACGAACTGAAGTTGGCATAAAGCTATGGCGGCAAAACGGCAGTGCATGTAGAAGAATTCCGTAATCTTATATTTAGGTATAAAGCCGATTTTCTTGTATATACACATTTAGCAATCGATACCGAAATGATGCAAATCATTAGTTTAACATATTTAAGTTAATAAAACTTCTTTAACGCACTGAAGTCTACATAAAGCCTTAACGGTATAACTGCAGTGCATTTAGAAGAATTCCGTAATCTTATATTTAGGTATAAAGTCGATTTTCTTGTATTTACGTATTTAGCAATCGATATCGAAATGCTTCAAATCATTATTTAGTTAACATATGTAAGTTAATAAACCTTCTTTAACGAACGGAAGTTGGCACAAAGCCATGGCGGAATAACGACAATACATTTGCAAGAATTCCGTAGTCTTATATTTATGTATAAAGTCGGTTTTCTTGTATATACACATTTAGCTATCGATATCGAAATGCTTCAAATCATTAGTTTAACATATGAAGTTAATAAACGCTTTTTAGCTTACTGAAGTTTACATAAAGGCTTAACAGTATAACGGCAGTGCATTTAGAAGATATCCGTAATGTTATAATTTTATATTTAGGTATAAAGTCGATTTTCTTGTATTTACACATTTAGCAATATATATCGAAATGCTTCAAGTAACTGGTTCAGCATATTTAAGTTAATTAACCTTCTTTATCTTAATGAAGTTTACATAAAGCGTTAACGGCATAACGGCAGTATATTTATATGAATTCCGTTATCTTATATTTAGGTATAAAGTCGATTTTGTTGTACATACACATTTAGCAATCGATATCGAAAGTCTTCAAATCATTAGTTTAACATATTTAAGTTAGTTAACCTTCTTTAACGTAATGAAGGTTATTTAAAGCCATGGCGGCATAACGACAGTGCATTTAGAAGAAATCCGTTATCTTATATTTAGGTATAAAGTCGATTTTGTTGTATTTACACATTTGGCAATCGATATCGAAAATCTTCAAATCATTAGTTTAACATATTTCAGTTAGTTAACCTTCCTTAACGTAATGAAGGTGATATAAAGCCATGGCGGCATAACGACAGTGCATTTAGAAGAATTCCGTTATCTTATATTTAGGTATAAAGTCGTTTTGTTGTATATACGCATTTAGCAATCGATATCGAAATGCTTAAAAGCATTAGGTTAACATATTTAAGTTAATTAACCTTCTTTAACGTATTGAAGTTGATATGAAACCATAGCGGCATAACGACAGTACATTTGGAAGAATTCCGCAGTCTTATATTTAGGTATAAAGTCAATTTTCTTCTATATAAACATTAAGCAATCGATAACGAAATGCTTCAAATCATTAGTTTAACATATCTAAGTTAATTAACCTTCATTAGCGATCTGAAGTTGGCATATAGCCATGGCGGCATAACGGCAGTGCATGTAGAAGAATTCCGTAATCTTATATTTAGGTATAAAGTCGATTTTCTTGTATATACACATTTAGTTATCGATATCGAGATGCTTCAAATAATTCGTTTAACATATTTATGTTAATAAACCTTCTTTAACGATCTGAAGTTGGCATATAGCCATGGCGGCATAACGGCAGTGCATGTAGAAGAATTCCGTAATCTTATATTTAGGTATAAAGTCGATTTTCTTGTATATACACATTTAGCTATCGATATCGAAATTTTTCATATCATTAGTTTAACATATTAAGTAAATAAACGCTTTCTACCTTACTCAAGTCTACATAAGCCTTAACGGTATAAAGGCAGTGCATTTAGAAGAATTCCGTGATGTTATAATTTTATGTTTAGGTATAAAGCCAATTTTCTTGTATATACACATTAAGCAATCGATATCGAAATGCTTAAAGTAACTGGTTTAGCATATTTAAGTTAATTAACCTTCTTTATCTTACTGAAGTTTACATAAAGCCATAACGGCAGTATATTTATATGAGTTCCGTTATCTTATATTTAGGTATAGAGTCGATTTTGTTGTACATACACATTTAGCAATCGATATCGAAATGCTTCAAATCATTAGTTTAACATATTTAAGTTAATAAACCTTCTTTAACGTATTGAAGTTGATATAAAGCCATGGCGGCATAACGACAGTACATTTCGTAGAATTCCGTAGTCTTATGTTTAGGTATAAAGTCAATTTTCTGGTATATATGCATTAAGAAATCGATATCGAAATGCTTCGAATAACTGGTTTAACATATTCAAGTTAATAAATCTTCTTTAACGAACTGAAGTTGGCTTAAGGACATGGCGGCATAACGGCAAAGCATTTAGAAGAATTCCGTAATCTTATATTTAGGTATAAAGTCGATTTTGTTGTATAAATATACGCATTTAGCAATCGATATCGAAATGCTTCAAATCATTAGTTTAACATATTTAAGTTAATTAACCTTCTTTAACGTATTGAAGTTGATATAAAGCCATGGCGGCATAACGACAGTACATTTGGAAGAATTCCGTAATTTTATATTTAGGTATAGAGTCGATTTTGTTGTATATACACATTAAGCAATCGATATCGAAATGCTTCAAATCATTAGTTTAACATATTTAAGTTAATTAACCTTCTTTATCTTACTGAAGTTTATATAAAGCCAAAACGGTATAACGGCAGTGCATTTGGAAGAATTCCGTAATCTTATATTTAGGTAAAAAGTCGATTTTCTTGTCTATACATTCGTTTAACATGATTAAGCTAATTAACCTTCTTTAACGTATTGAAGTTGATATAAAGCCATGGCGACATAACGGCAGTGCACATAGAAGAATTCCGTAATCTTGTATTTAGGTATAAAGTCGATTTTGTTGTATAAATATACGCATTTAGCAATCGATATCGAAATGCTTCAAATCATTAGTTTAACATATTTAAGTTAATTAACCTTCTTTAACGTATTGAAGTTGACATAAAGCCACGGCGGCATAACGGCAGTGCATTTAGAAGAATTCCGTTATCTTATATTTAGGTATAAAGTCGATTTTGTTGTATATACACATTTAGCAATCGACATCGAAATGCTTCAAATCATTAGTTTAACATATTTAAGTTAATTAACCTTCTTTATCTTACTGAAGTTTACATAAAGCCAAAACGGTATAACGGCAGTGCATTTGGAAGAATTCCGTAATCTTATATTTAGGTAAAAAGTCGATTTTCTTGTCTATACATTCGTTTAACATGATTAAGTTAATTAACCTTCTTTAACGTATTGAAGTTGATATAAAGCCATGGCGACATAACGGCAGTGCATATAGAAGAATTCCGTAATCTTGTATTTAGGTATAAAGTCGATTTTGTTGTATAAATATACGCATTTAGCAATCGATATCGAAATGCTTCAAATCATTAGTTTAACATATTTAAGTTAGTTAACCTTCCTTAACGTAATGAAGGTGATATAAAGCCATGGCGGCATAACGACAGTGCATTTAGAAGAATTCCGTTATCTTATATTTAGGTATAAAGTCGATTTTGTTGTATATACGCATTTAGCAATCGATATCGAAATGCTTCAAAGCATTAGGTTAACATATTTAAGTTAATTAACCTTCTTTAACGTATTGAAGTTGATATAAAACCATAGCGGCGTAACGACAGTACATTTGTAAGAATTCCGCAGTCTTATATTTGGGTATAAAGTCAATTTTCTTGTATATAAACATTATGCAAACGATAACGAAATACTTCAAATCATTAGTTTAACATATCTAAGTTAGTTAACCTTCTTTAGCGATCTGAAGTTGGCATATAGCCATGGCGGCATAACGGCAGTGCATTTAGAAGAATTCCGTAATCTTATATTTAGGTATAAAGTCGATTTTCTTGTATATACGCATTTAGCTATCGATATCGAGATGCTTCAAATCATTCGTTTAACATATTTATGTTAATAAACCTTCTTTAACGATCTGAGGTTGGCATATAGCCATGGCGGCATAACGGCAGTGCATGTAGAAGAATTCCGTAATCTTATATTTAGGTATATATAGTCGATTTTCTTGTATATACACATTTAGCTATCGATATCGAAATTCTTCATATCATTGGTTTAATATATTTAGTAAATAAACGCTTTTTAGCTTACTAAAGTCTACATAAAGCCTTAACGGTATAAAGGCAGTGCATTTAGAAGAATTCCGTAATGTTATAATTATATATTTAGGTATAAAGTCAATTTTCTTGTATACACACATTTAGCAATCGATATCGAAATGCTTCAAATAACTGGTTCAGCATATTTAAGTTAATTAACCTTCTTTATCTTAAGGAAGTTTACATAAAGCGTTAACGGCATAACGGCAGTATATTTATATGAATTCCTTTATCTTATATTTAGGTATAAAGTCGATTTTTGTTGTTCGAAATGCTTCAAATCATTAGTTTAACATATTTAAGTTAATTAACCTTCTTTATCTTACTGAAGTTTCCATAAAGCCAAAACGGTATAACGGCAGTGCATTTGGAAGAATTCCGTAGTCTTATATTTAGGTATAAAGTCGATTTTCTGGTATATATGCATTAAGAAATCGATATCGAAATGCTTCAAATAACTGGTTTAACATATTTAAGTTAATTAACCTTCCTTAACGAACTGAAGTTGGCTTAAGGACATGGCGGCATAACGGCAGTGCATTTAAAAGAATTCCGTTACCTTATATTTAGGTATAAAGTCGATTTTGTTGTATATACACATTTAGCATGCGATATCGAAATGCTTCAAATCATTAGTTTAACATATTTAAGTTAATTAACCTTTTTTATGTTACTGAAGTTTACATAAAGCCAAAACAGTATAACGGCAGTGCATTTGGATGAATTCCGTAATCTTATATTAAGGTAAAAAGTCGATTTTCTTGTCTATACATTCGTTTAACATGATTAAGTTAATTAACCTTCTTTAACGTATTGAAGTTGATATAAAGCGATGGCGACATAACGGCAGTGCATTTAGAAGAATTCCGTAATCTAATATTTAGGTATAAAGTCGATTTTCTTGTATATACACATTTAGCAATCGATAACGAA
>JAPZAG010002474.1:0-16994 GCA_027475135.1 Bactrocera correcta | reverse complement strand
TGCGCACTGCGTTCGCTTATGCGCTCTGCAACACAGTGGTTGGTAGTTTTAATTGTTTCTTTTTATTTTTATTTTTTTCTTCGTTGCACGCGTTTGCCGCTAAACTCTTTCGTTTGTTTATTTTGTTTCAGCTTTTTTACGCGTCTGTCTGATTGTTGCTGTCAACAGCGGCGGCAACTAATCATTTGTTGCACGTACACGTTTGTCACTTGAGTCTCTTTCAAGTGGATATATAATGTAGATAAAAATATGTACCTTTGTGTATATTATGTGAATGCAGTTAGAAGCACGTGCTATTTTCACTCTTTGTTGTTGTATTTAGTGTTGCTTTTTATATTCGAAAGGCAATCGATCCGTTTTTAATTGAACGACACTTGTAGCTTCACCGCTGTGATAGCTGGGATTATATACATACATACATACATATATTGAACTTGATATTATTAGAGTTAATCTTATTATATAAAATAATTTCATTATAATACGACACGGCACATGTGGATGACCACTGGAGAAGCACGCAATGAGCTTTTTTGCGAATAGACTTTTCAAAAGGAAGGTTCGGCGTCGAGAAGCTGCAATTGCTATAGACAGTCGAACGATTTTCTATTGGACTTGCACTTCTGCGCGCTGAGAGCACTCATCACCAACTCGGTGTAAGGAAACTATGGGACGTACAGCTGCAAATGAAACCATTTGTTTTCGGCAGATGCAAAAGAACAGTTGGTACGATGAGGAGTACCGTGTCGCAGTGGGGAGGAAACAGACTGCCTACCTTGCAACATTATAATCTACCACAACACTTATGGAATGGGATAGATACCGAGAGTTGAAGAGGGAAGCGAGACGCATTTACAGACAAAAAAAGTTAGAGACCGAAATGCGTTAAGACGAATGCTTCAAAATTCTACGAAAAGATGCGGCGACTAACAGAAGGTTTCACGACCAGAGCGTACTCTTGTAGAACCCCAAGAGATGATGTAGTGACTGATGTCCAGAGCATACTGAAATTATGGAGGAAACTTTTCGCCAGCCTGCTAAATGGCAGTGAAAGCATAAGCCGATGACGATGGAGCGGACGTTCCATTGCTTTACCAAAGGAAGTTCAAATAGCAATTTTCCGTCTGAAGAAAAACAAAGCGGTAGAGACCGATGGATTGCCAGCCGAGGTATTCAAATACGACGGCGAAGAACTGATAAGAAACACGCATCAGCTTCGTTGCAGAATATGGACGAACGAAAGCAAGCCCAACGATTGGAATTTAAGTGTGTTCTGTCCAATTCACATAAGGGAGACCCCACAATCTGCGCCCACTACCGTGGAATAAGGTTCCTCAACATCACCTATAGGTTTCTATCCAGCGTAATGCGTGAAAGATTAATGCTCACTGTCAACGAACTGTACAGACCTTATCAGATTGGCTTTAGGTCTGGAAATTCTACAACCGATCAGATATTCACCAAGCGCCAAATTTTGGAAAAGAATTGTGAAAGGGGAATCGACACACACCACCTCTTCGTCGATTTCAAAGCTGCTTTTGACAGCACGAAAAGGAGCAGCCTTTTTGCCGCGATGTTTGAATTCTCTATCCCCGCAAAACTAATACGGCTGTGTTAACTGATGTTGAGCAACACCAAAAGATCCGTCAGGGTCGGGAAGGACCTCTCCGAGTCGGTCGATACCAAACGAAGTTTCAAGCAAGGCGACTACCTATCGTAAGACTTCTTCAACTAACTCCTGGAGAAATTAATTCAAGCTGCAGATCTGAATAGAGAAGGTACAGCTTATATAAAAGTGTACAGCTGCTGGCGTGAGCCAATGGTGTTGATGTCATAACATAAATGTCTTGCCAACAGGTGCTACTTCGGACTGAGTAGGCAATTGAGGCAATTGAGAAGCACAGTCCTCTCTCAACAAACAAAAACCAAACTCTATAAGTCACTTATAATTCCCGTCCTGCTATATGGTGCAGAGGCTTGGACGATGTCAACAACGGATGAGTCGACGTTGCGAGTTTTCGAGAGAAAAGTTCTGCGAAAGATTTATGGTCTTTTGCGCGTTGGCCACGGCGAATATCGCATTCGATGGGACGATGGAGCTGTACGAGATATATGTACAAACCCATTGACATAGTTCAGCGAATTAAAAGACAGCGGCTACGTTGGCTAGGTCATGTTGTACGAATAGATGAAAACACTCTAGCTCTAAAAGTATTCGACGCGTCCCCGGCGGGGGTAACAAAGAAAGAAGATCTCCACTCTGTTGGAAAAATCAGGTGGAGAAGAACCTGGATACACTTGGAATCTGTAATTGAAGCCACACAGCGAAAAGGAAGAACGACTGGTGCGCTGTTGTAAACTCGGTTATAACCGCGTGAGAGGTGTCTACGCTAATAAAAAAGTTTTATATCCTATAATCTATTATGGCCTTGAAGTTATTATGTTTTCTTAATTTGAGGGCATAAATTGATATTACGTGTTTGTTGAATTAAAAATGGAAAAACTTTCACTATAGTATTATTTAATATTAATATTTGTTTAACCTCATAATTATTACTTAAAAATTTTCCATATTACATTTTTATTTTGTATCATTTACACACAAACAATTTGTTAGCAAGCACTTGTTTATACGAACATTTCCCGTTCCTATGAATCTTCCAAAAATTTTTATTCTTATTTCCACGCTTTTATACACGTTAACAGATTTTTCTCATCATTAAGTTGAAAATTTGTAAACAAAACCGCTCTACCGTCACCAGCACTCTCCGAAATGCCAACAAGCGGCGTGCGCATGCGTACGCGCAAATTTCAGAAACCAGTTTTCACATTGGTTTTCGGCATTTTGTTGCTCTCAAAGTAAAGCTCAACCGCAAGCACACAATTATCAGCCAAAAAAAACCACAGAAAACAACAAAGCAAGCGAACATGCGATCTGCTACCACAAAAACTACCGAGAAATGCCGCAAAATTAACAAAAACCGCAAATTATAAAACAAAAAAATCCATTTCCAACGCTAAATTATATGCCACACTCACATGTCTGCGCCTTGAAAAAGGAAATTTCGTAGCAAGATCTTTCACTTTTAACAAATTCCTGCGGCACACAATACCACAAATTGGTTTTTGTCTTCCCTACCACACACCACAACACGATGCAAGTGTGCTTCCTTTGTGTGCCGGGCCCTTTATGTATTCCAAACTATTTCGACTTTTTCGCGTTTTGCCGTCAACCCGAATCAATACACGTTGCGCTCACTCTCGCGAATCCGTTGCGACTGAGCGTATTTGCTTTCAATTCGGCGGCACAATGCGCTAATTGTAGTTTGGTTCTGCCTGCAGATCAAACGCCAACACTCACAGTGCCTCGGCCATGTATATGGGTAAGCAGCTCTCAGGGCTTGTGTTGCCGCCGGTCCATGCACAGGTAGCGAAAAAATCATACAATCAGTTATTATATATTGCTTTGCTATTGTTGTTGTCTAGATTTTATTTTGGTTAATGCCTTTTCTCATTCACATTGCTTTTTTTGTATTTGGTTATATGCTTTTCTTACCTGGCTGTTGCATGGCTTGTTGTGTTAAAAGCAATTGTGTGTCATAAAATTGCATACTTTTAGGCTCGACCATGTTGGAACGATCTCTTGTGGGATCAGAGCAATTGAATTCAAAGAAAAGTTTGTTTGGAAATTATGTGTTTCCGACAATTCTTGGTTGGATACAAATCCGATCCAAATTAGACTACAAAAGCCGTTTAAAAGCTAAAATTTTTACTACTAAGAAATGTCATTATTTATATCTATATATATTAGTTAAGTCACTGAACTTTATCTTATGATAAACAAATAGTGGTAACTCATGCTCGATTTATATTTTTGTCTTAAAGATCGTCGCAATACTTCAGATTTTTATCTATGAAGTGTGAAGCTTGAGTTGTAAACATTTTCAAAATTAGGTTTTGGCTTACAAGTGTCCTTCAGATTTTATCCAAATATATGCCATAAAATGAGTCCTCGCATATTAAATTACGTCGGACTCTATTTTTTGGGTTGGGGTGATGGGGAAAAAAACTCTTGATTAACCCTCGAAGAGTAAAATACATTTAAAAGTCCCCCCTTTGGAAGGGGAAATTATTATGAATAATAAGATTTAAAGGATATATCCCAAGTATCATTTTTCCCTCTGTCTGGCAGTATAGTATAGAGCCTGAATGGCTGGAATAGCTTATTCCAATTACATCGATTCTGAGTAAAGTTGTAATGATTTCGCATGGACTAAAATCTTTTACTCAGTATAGCTAGAAACTTATAAACTGATTTGGATTATTTTTAGAACTGAGATGCCACATGTTATAGGCTTTACTGCGTGAGTTTTAAGTGGAAAGAATTATAGCTTGATTTCAATTATTTAGCATATAACTCAATGCTTGAATTCATAAGGATGCCCGGCCTAGTGAGTCGTATGGAAAGACAGGAGGGCAAAATAGACCAAAGGTTCCAGTGCGCACCTCAGTAGTTTTCATGGTTTCTTATTTTAAAACTGTGGTAGTATATATGCCTCCCTTCATTGTGGCTCCGGAGGTTATGTTTATTTCGATATGATTAAGAGCAAGGCGAAGACCTGATTGCAGCCACACGGTACAGATAAGCACAGGGTTATAAAGGTTCAGTTTCAATGATATAAGTAGTGTTGGGAACTATCGAGTGATTTCAATTATCGATTGTTAATGACTGAATGATTTTGACTATCGAATGAATTTTTTCGTTCATTCATTCATTCATTTATTTAATCTAATTCAATAACTAAGCAAAGGCGTGCTCTTCAAACAACAAAAAAGTACTGGAATTTTATTCATTTTAATTAAACCAATACAAAGGTTTAATTTAATTCAATATTTTAATAAAACATAAAAATAGTAAAGCACAGAAAAGATATCCAATATCATATAAAATAAATATAAATATAAATGTCAGAAGAACGCAAAAAAATATTAATTATATATTAAAATTGCTATTTAAAAATATTATTTGATCTAGCTTTTCATCTTTAAGTCTATTTCTTCTATCATTTATTATTTGCCCAGCTTTAGAAAAAACCCTTTCGGAAGGAACTGAAGTAGCAGGTATACATAAATATTTTTTGGAAAGCTCATACAGTTCTGGAAAAGTTTCCTTTTTGCTGTCCCAACAGATTAAAGGGTTTTGATGTCTCTCAACGAAATCTTGTCTAATATATTGTTCCAAAGAAATATGTGCATTAACACTAGGGGCGTTGTGATAAATAGTTTTTGCTTCCGCTACTTTTTGGTCAAGTAGAGTCCAAAGAGATAATTTACTTTTATTCGCGGGTAATTCTATTAATGGGGCTGTAGCAGTCCTTTGGTTCCGCTGTATGAATGCTGATACCTCTTCTCCCAACCATTTTTGAGCATTACTAGAGTTACTTTCATTTCCAAAGGCAATCTTTTTAAACCGTGGGTCTAAGAAGGTCGATTTGGCACACATCTTGTCAGACTCAAGTTGGCCAAGTCGTCTCGAAATTACTTCCAATAAACTACTTTTCAAGCATTCTCCCTCCGTAGTTTTCATTTGCTGGGATCTTATTGCATATTGCAGTCCTCTGACTATAGGCACCACTAGTGACATCGTTGGGTAGTTTTGTGCTGAAAGTTCTGTTGTCATATGCTCCATCGGCTTCAATACAGTGATGGAATCATGTAACCTTTCCCATTCTGATGCATTCAGAAAGTTCAATGCACTTGGTAAGGAAGTTAGTACAGCAGAGAGCGGTTCTTTTATCAAGCATATACGTTCCATCATTATAAGGCCAGAGTTCCATCTAGTAGCGACGTCTTGCTTCATCTTAAGTTCAGCTACTCCCATTTGCTTTTGCATATTTTTAGGTTTTTCTGCTGCTTGAGAGCTATGATGGAAATATGTTACTATAGCTCTGAATTTCGTTATAAGCTCTAAAATCTGAGGAGCAGTCTTTATAGCATCCACAACGCATAAATTTAGAGTGTGAGCGACACATGGGTGGTGGTGTTTTTGCAAAAAGGCGTCTGGCTGTCAGCAGTCCACATATCTGTTGTTATAGAAAGGTGTGAAATATTTTGCAAAATGGCATGAAGCTTTTTCCATGTCTCGTTATATTTTGAAGGCAACATTGTGTTGGAAAGAAGTTTTCTGATTGGGATTGAATACAAAGGCTGAAGCTTTTTTGTATATTCTCGAAGTCCTTCATTTTCAACAATAGAGAGTGGTTGCATATCTCTTGTAACCACTTTAATAAGAGACTCATCTATACTTCTCTTTTCAGTTTCCAAAAGCTCAGATCGCGTGCTTGTAACAAATAATTTTGTTTGCATTGTCCTTCTTTTTAATGGTCCACCACCTGAAACATTTCTACTGGGTATTGTTGAAGAACTTGTAGTTTCTACGTTCACAGGAGGTACCAAAGAAGCACTACTTATCTCACTTTCAACAGTTTCCACTGTTAAGTTCACATCTCTTTGCGTTGAAGAACAGCTTGGCATATCTAAGTCACTTACAGCAGGTGCTCGTTCGACTATCGCCGAAGAAGTCTCCTCCACACTATGTGATGATGGATGCCTTCGTCGTAGATGATCGTTCATATTTGATGTGTTACCAGCAAACTTTAAATTTTTTTTTACAAATATTGCAGTTGACGTCATTACCATTATTAGTAAAAAACTCCCACACGGCTGCTCTCTTTAATCCAGGCGCATTTTTGTATTATCTAATTATATATAAAAACATTTTCAGCATTTTCATTACAAAATATATAAATACATTTTATATTACCACAGAAAACACTGCAATTAAAAATCTAATACCAATATTTATATAAGTTGCGACCCAATTCAAATGTTTTACTATTGATGCTGCAAATAATAACAACAGTTAAAACGGTTAAGTAAATGTATACATAGCTACAATTTCGAATCGCAATACATAACCAAGTTTCCAACCTGCTTAATTCAAAGCCAGTGGATTTTATCAAACCGACTAGAAACTGTCATTTAATCTTGCCAAATACCGATGACCATATGAATCTAGTTTAATCATCTTATTAATTTGGCGATGCCTCCTACATTATCGCTTTATAAGTCTATATTTATTATTATTAATACTTTTCACTTAAATCTATTTTAAGCATCTATTAACTTCTACCCCTCATACATGCATTCAATTTATTTTCCATTATCACACATAATTCAACATAAATCATTTATCATAATTTTGAAATACACACAATTTATGCATTATTCGTACATTTGCTGAATATAATACCATTTACTTGAAATGAAATAAATGAATTCGTACAAAAAATCTTTGCTAGATATCTACTTGTATAAAATCATTCATTCGAAAAAATCATTCAATAGCGAAAAAATACTAATGAATGAAAAAATAGTAATGAGTGATTTCTTGAAAACTATCGAATGAATGAAAATTGCTGAACTATCGATTAACTTAATTGTTTTTATTCGATAGTCCCCAACACTAGATATAAGGACAAATAAAGCCAAACCTCATCTAAGTACGATTTCAACTGTATGTCGTATCAGACCGCAATAAAGTATGGAAGAACTTGTTGAAACACTCGTCCAGTATCGATAAAGAATATTGCAGTATTTGAAGAAGAACATAATCGATTTAAGGTATAGAAAATATGTATTTAGGTCTTAATAGATGACTTCGTTTACAATTTCCCGACGGTTATCTGGATGACATCATCAAATCATTTACAACAAATCTAAGCATACAAATATTGAACACATTGAGCATAACAGACTGCAAGCGGCATCTGCCAAATATTAAAATACACACGTTCTTATGGGCACAGTTATATTGACAGCTACACGACTACACGACTGCAGGCCGACTGTTGTCGCTTTCGCTAACTTTAATATATTTTTATATTTGCCAACGACACTAGAGTTGACAGTAGAGAGATAAGGTAGAGTGGTGATGCTACTAATATGTAAAATGTAAAATTATTCAAAGCTCTAATAAATTTGACGTTATTTTGCAAATAAACGCGTAAAATAGCTCTCTTGTATCATTTGTAATAACAATTGATAATTTAAAACAAATATATTTACCTATTTACTTGTTTTTGGCATAAAAAATTTCACTTTGAACAAAATATTAAAATTTCATTGAAGTGCAAGTTATTGGTATGGCCACAACGAAATTATGAACATGTAAAATGGACAGCTGTGTTGTCTTGTGTACATGCCGGCATATTGTTCTCACAAATGTTCATGCAGAAGGATTCACAACGCCATTTTCAGTTCACTGTCGTGCTGCCATGTCGCGTTGCGCTCAATGTGTTCAACACATGACAGTGATAGAACATAGATAATAAACAATGACAAAGCATAAGTGGTTCATTTCTTCTTTACAATACTTAATTACTACTATATTTAACTATTTATGAAGTGACAGACCCCATAAAGCTTAGCCCATTAATGCGTTTTTACTCAAAAATTCACCAAATTTCAAGCAGTAAGGACCAGGAATTACAATGTACGCAGAGTTGCGCTTTTTCAGCCTCATATTTGTTGTAAACATTATTTATCAGTGCGAAGCACAAATGCCTATTACGGAAATACGTGAAAAACTAAAGGAATTCAATCAGCAAACTAAAGTGGACACCAATATTTTCATCTACAACAGCAAGGAAGTGGAAATCAGTGAATATATCACCGGAGAAACTACAGTGATTTTAGTTAATCGCATGCAGACCAACTTTCAATTAATATATCAAATAAACAAAAATGCGCTAGCCATCGTATTAGTTACTGAGACTAAATTTAATGACTTGCTGGACATACTAAATGAGCTGCTAACACGACTGCGACATCTGAAAGTACTGCTCGTACTACCACCAATACTGAGTGATGAAAAATCACAATTGATGATTTTTAAATGGGCGTGGCAATCGGGTTATACACACATAATGAGCCTGTATACGACAGCTAGTGTTAACGATACTCAAATTAGGCTTATGAGTTACACACCTTTCCCTGAGCTCCACTTGGTAACAGTTGGACGTCCAGAAGATTATTTCCGATGTACACTAACGCGAGATTTTCAAGGACATCCAATACGCTCACCTCTCGGACAAAGCCCACCATTTGTGTTTAGTTATACAGATCAGTATGGACACCAGAAGACAGCCGGTATGATGTATTATATATTCCGTCATTTTATTCAGGTGCACAATGCTACGTTGGAGGAAGCTGTGCTACCTGAACCGTATCCGGAAAGTGTAGCAATACAATCGGTGCTTGCAGCAATGCAGCGAAATCAATTGGATATATCTTTGCATTTTTATTTTGCGGACTACGATAAATGGCACATAAATCAACCGCCATTTTCATGTCCATTTTATTTTCGTGTGCCGAATGCAAAACCTCTTCCTTTTAAAGATTTTTTGTGGGCACCGTTTGAGTCTAAGTTGTGGCAAGCGATTTTGTATTATATACTTTTTACATCGCTGGTGCTTACCATCGTCAAGTATGTAAGTATTCGTATTGAGTACTTACATTCACATGATTGTTATACTCGGCTACGCCACGTGGTGTTGGAAAATCTACATATTTTTATCGATAACTTTCTACAATTACTGCCATCACTCAGTTTTACCGCCAAAAGGTGTTGTCAGCGTTCAAGCTACAAACTTCGGCTGAATTTAATATATATATTTCACTGTATATTGGCATTCATATTGGTGAATTACTACAGTGCTCTAATTGTTAGTTTTCTCACAACGGGAGTCTATCAACCGCAGATAAATTCCATTGCTGATGTCATAAACTCGCCTTTTAAAATTCATTTGACTTATTCGGATTTACTTTATTTTATAGCTGATGAGGAAATGCGGCGAAAAGTGGTAATCGTCAGTTGGAGTGAGTTGTGGGAGCAGCTTAAAACACTCAATGATTCCGTGATAGTGATGAATACACGCTGGGCTTATGATTTCTTTGACTCCCAACAAACAAACTTACACTTCAAACGTGTACGCTTATTACAATCGGAAATTATTTGGGATGCCATGTGCGGCATGATAATGCCTCTTAATTCACCATATGTTGAAATGCTGACCGATATGTTATTGTGGTCTTTCAATACAGGCCTCTTTTTAAAAGCATATTACGATTCGAGATGGGATGCTTATAATGCGGGGATCCTACAAAAGCTACCGAGGGATTATGAAGCGGGATTTGCGTTGAATGTTCAGTACTTTTATTGGGCATGGTGGTTGTGCGTTGTTGGTTATATCCTGGGCGCTGGTGTCTTTCTTCTTGAGCGGTTCTGGCATAAAAGGAAAAAGTGAAAAGTTATGTCTTGGAAAATATCGTGACCAGGGGATCAGTGATCCCGCTATGTTATAAAATGATTTGTGAATATATAAGTTTGAATAAATGTATTTAAACGCATTTGGAGTTAATTTATTTTACTTGTAGCTCATTTATCTGCCACACCTAATCGCGCTTTTCTTTCTATAGTTCTTAAGACTTTGTATTTACAGCTTTTCATATTTATTCACACTCGCTTTTTTACTAGATGTGATACACCGCAGTAATATTTCACTGGTGCCTAAGGCGAAGTTCATTTTACTAGCGTGGCAGGTCCGGAACGCGCACCGCGACTACTACAAGAATAGAATCCGAATATGACGACTGAAATGTGTTGATCGTGGCGATATTGGTGAAATATAGGAAGATAGGAGCTTGTACTTTTGTCCCAAAAAACGCCACTCCGCAAACGAACCAGTTAAAGATAAAGCGGAAAAGGATTTCGGGATACTTCGACTTTACTAGTCATAAAAGAGAAGGATATGCCTTACCTACCCAGCATTTTGAGGGTTCAATAAAGGTTTCTTCTTAACTTAAATTCCAGTGGTTTTAGTCCAAGCACCGAGGGTAGCATCGGGTAACGTGGTCGCTGGCCTAAAGTTTCAACATTACCCGACTTCTTATTCTTCTTTATTGCAGTAGACACCGTTTACGCGGCTATAGTCGAGCCTAGCTGACTGAATCGAGTACTTTCAGATCTGAAGTGTTTTTGTCCATTTGGGCGACATGACCTAGTTAGCGTAGCCGCTGTCTATTATTCGCTGAAATATGTCAATATCTTCGTAAATCTCATACAGCTCATCGAATGCCGTTTCCAATGCGCAAAGGACCATAAATCATCCGAAGAACTTTTCTCTCGAAAACTCCTAACGTCGACTCATCAGATGTTGTCATCGTCCATGACTCTGCACCACATAGCAGGATAGGAATAATGAGCGATTTATAGAGTTTGTTTTTTGTTTGTCGAGAGAGAACTTTAATTCTCAAATTTCTAACTCAGTTCGAAGAGTTATTCTGCATTGCATTCCGAGCTTGATATTGTTGTTGCTGTAAATAATGGTTCTAAGATAGGCGAAATTATCGACGACTTCGAAGTTATGACTGTCAACAATGACGTGGGAGCCAAGTCGCGAGGGCAACGACTCTTTCTTTGATGACAGGAGATATTTCGTCTGTCCTTGTTCACTACCAGACCCATTTGCTTTGCTGCCTCGTCCAGTCTGTAGAAAGCAGAACTAATGGCGCTGGTGTTGAGGCCGATGATATGTATGTATATCGGCTTCCCCAGCAGCTGTACACTCTTATAAAAAATTGTATCTGCTCTATTAAGTTCTGCAGCTCCAATTATTTGAAGAAGACGCACGATAAGGAGTCGCCTTGTCTGAAACCACGTTTGGTATTGAACGTCTCGAAGAAGTTCTTCCCAATCCTGACGGAACTTTTGGCGCTGTTCAACGTCAGTTTATACAGCCGTAAAAGTTTTGCGGGGATACAGAATTCAAACATCATGGCGTAAAGGGAGCTCCTTTTTGTGCTGTCAAAATCAGCTTTGAAATCGACGAGAGGTGGTGCGTGTCGGTTTTTTTTTCACGGTGAGCGATGGTTCGCCTTCTCACTTTAGCTCGCCTTCAAACCCGGAGGTTGTGAACTGCTTGACCCATTTGTAAAAGGATCGTCTCTGGAGACTCCCAAGTAAATGGCACTCAGAGAACTTTCCTCACTATCGTGAACTTCTACACACGACTTCATCCTCCAGTTATACAACTTAACCCTCTAATACAGTGTTTCCCAAACTTATTTTGTCTACCGCCCACATTGAGAATAAATTTTTTTTAGCGCCTCCATTTTTCCACCTATTTAAAAACCACTATAACTTCAAATTAATTATTGTGACCTATGTATGTATATTAACGGAGAATTCTAAACGAAACTTTTACTATAACCAGCGACTTGAAACCTGAGCGCTGTAGGTAACATACAACGGCGCTTAGGTCTCAAGTTAACTCTTACGGGCTCCACCTGCCAATAAGAATGATTATTGAAACACAACTTTATAGTATTAAAACAGAGAATCTTATATTAAAAATAAAACTAAAATAATCGATTCACATACAAAAACTAATGTGAAGGATGAATCTGATGCTGTTTAATAAGTTTGTTAATATCAGGTTCTAATTTACTCAAGAACAGTCTCAAGTCGCCACGTTCAGTAACAAGCAAACGATTTCTATTTTTAGTAAATCCACAAATATGACGATCGTTGAACGATTGATCACAATCCAGGGTACAATTGCGAGATCGGTTTTTGTAGCCAAAATTTTGGTAACCATTTTTGAACTTGATTTTTATTTCCTCTTTTGTTAGCAATTCTATAAGTTCTTTTTCCAGCTGAGGTGACATTGCTGTGTTGACATTTGAAAACGGATCCAACACCCAGTCTGGTATATCCAAGCTCAAAATGTCCTGGTATCGTTCGGTGAAGTCAATGTGGAGGTTTTCCAAATGTTGACAGTAGGCAAACAATTCGTTGTTACTGCATGATACTGATAAATTCGAAAATTGTGAAACTCACGTCTACCCAGATTCTGTTTGTGTAGAAGCAGTTTGGCTGCGAAAGCAGCAACGACGTTTTTTGTTTTAATTAAATTTAGTTTATCGCCTTGTAGTTGGAGATTCATGTCGTTGAACAATTTATACAGGCCTGTCATGTAAGCTATATCATTCTTTGATGTTATGAGCTTGTCTTGAAATTCTGTATCTTTAGTTTCCAAGAACTGTATAACAAATTCAAACAGGTTGTAGAATCGAGTCAGACAATTACCTCTTGATAACCAATCCTCGTCATTAGTAACAGTAGCTGATGAAATAATCTATCATTCAAAGAGCTGTTGCGAATTTTATTGACTGCTTTGATAACATATTGCAATGATTGAAATAGTTTTCACTTAAGTTTCTAGCAACTAAATGTTGTCTATGAATAACGTAATGTACACCAAGGACATCTGGAATTTTATTTTTTAAGTGCGCTATTAAGCCTTTATGGCACCCTATCATAGCCGGAGCGCCATCCGTAGCGATTGAAATAATATTTTTCAAAGGAATCTCTTTCTCATCGCAAAACTTTTTCAATATATTGAATATAGTTTCGTCTTTTGTAGCGGTCTCTAAATTTCTAGCAAATAATAGTTCTTCACATATTTTCTCATCTTTAATAAGCCTCACGTAAGACAACAACAATGCTTCATTAGTTGGTAAAGTGGACTCATTGAGCTGAATAGAGAATTGGCTTGTCCTCAGGTGATCGCACAATGATTCTTCAATGTTTTCAGCCATTTCATCAATTCGTCTTTGCACAGAATTATTACTCAAAGGAATTTTTCGGATAATCAGGGGTGTTGTGGAATCCAAGACAGAATTGCTTAGCTGTCAGAATTGCAAACTAATTCTGATTTTCAATGGTGTCACAGAATCTGATCGGATTTTCGTCTTTTCGAATATAAGCAAAACCAATATTCGAATCAGCTGTTTACTAATGTGCAAATTTGCAAATGAATACACTTGGAACCAAACCTATTTAAGTTTTTAATGAGTTCCGAATTACAGAAAGATTTAAAGAGATAACATTTATCGAATGAATAAAGACGAATTTGGGTGTTTAATTACGTTTTGTAAATCTTTAAGGGGGAGCCCTCTCTTTAAAAATTTTCCAAACTTAACTTGAACATAAGTTATTAAAAAATATGAATCTCTTTGAATTTAATGTTTACGATGGAAATCGCGACCTGCATCCTGCCTGCCGTCTGGCATAAAGTACACATGCGAGAAGCATCTGGCAAATGCTTTTTAAAGGCAGAATATTAAAGATTTCGTATCCAAAAAATTTGCAGATGATATTTTAATATACATACATATAACTAAAAAGCCTAGAAATTTCGCTTTAATCAATTATTTCTTTCCCTCCCAAAAAAACAAAAAAAAAAAACGATTTTTTAAGCCTCTAAAAAAGGCTCCCTCTCTTATATGTATATTCGCATTTTTTTTTCCAAAACTCAATAATTAAGGCATTTCGTGTTTTATTCTTATGTTTTCTCCTATAGAAATAAAGATAAATTAATTCGTAACAATAAAATAACTTGATTTCTTAACTTACAATTCAAATCTGTGTACGACTATCTTCTTGATTTGTTTCTGACAGCAAAACCGATAAAATTGGTTTCTGTGACACTCAAAACCGATACAAATTCTGTTTCGAATATCAAACCAATAATATCTGAATTCATGACACCTACTGCTTTTTTTAATCGGTTTCAATTCTGATTCCGACAACTATCAGATTCCACAACACCCCTGAATATCTGCGACCGGTTTATGAAGCACGGTAGTTATTACTTCATTTATTACTGGCAAAATTAACTCTTCTCCGATATTATGTGGTTTGCCTTTTTGAGCAATTAACAAAGAGATATTGTACGAAGCTCGAAGTCCGTCGTCATCTTACTTAGCGGCCGCCGAAAATAGTTTTTCTACACTTGGCTAAGTATTATGCTTCTTCTCTAGGTCTTGAAAATATGCTACATTCTTGTCTCTCTCATCTGGATGCATTTTATTCAAATGATCTTGCAGTCTTGAAGGCTTCATTGCTTCATTCGAAAATGTTTTTAGACATAGAAGACACAAAGAAAGACACAAAATGGGTTTGTAGGATTTTAAATGAATCCGAATTTAATGTATTCCGCACAGTATTGCCGTCTCTTCTTTTTTACATCCGACATTGTTTTGCTTTGAGAAATACGTTTAACTTCGCGAGTAATGTAAAGGAGGCGTAAGTAATGCTCATCTATTTGGCGCAAACCAGTAATGTAAAGGAGGCGTAAGTAATGCTCATCTATTTGGCGCAAAACCACAAATAAATATAAAAAAAATATTACAGGAAAGCTTAAGCACAATTATTATTTAGTAGTCCAAAAATATGAATTCTTTTTTTCCTAGAAATACATTTGTAAAAAAAAGGATCTTTCTCCTTTTCTTATTTTCCCCAGAAATACATTTTTAAGAATGGATAAGGATCCTTTTTTTATTTTCCACATAAAAATTTAAGGAGTTCAAAGCTCAAAACGTGGGCTACATCAGCTACCTACCCGACGTCATTTCGCAAGTGATAAAATAAATTTTTCAAGAGCTCAAAGCATGCGCTACATCAGCTCGAACCTTACTACCCTACACCTTTGCGCAAATGATTATATTATGATAGCAAATGCCCACATACAGATTTGGCAATGGCAATAGCAATACGTTTGATAGTTAGTATTCTATAAATTCTATCCTGTCGAGATGCCCCGTTATGAAACGGGCGACCGATTGACATGATTTTCATTTTTTCTATATTCAATAAAATAGGACTACGCGGAGAGAAATATAGAACCGAGTTTTAGCAATCTTTTAATTCATATTAGTTGATGTTCACAAGTTGTTGTTGAGAGTCGAGAGCTCATGTAGTCGTTGTCTAAGAGGCCTCCTAGCTAAATATAATTACAAAAAACCCCCAGGCCTCTACACAACGCCCCCATTTACTTTCTTTGTCTCTTACCGCCCCCCTTGACACCTGCAGCGCCCACAAGGGGGCGTTATCGCCCACTTTGGGAAACACTCCTCTAACAGGTAAGACCGCGGCAGCCTTTAATAAATAGTCCCAAACTCATAAGAAATTTAATTTTTGTCTACAACTGTTATAAAAACCGTTGAATAATACATCAACTCATATTTCCTTAATATCAAGAAATCTATTGTGATGTTTCGTTTTTTTGTTATCGTCAGTTGAATGCAGAAATTTATTGCTAAAGTGCAATTAATTCCAACGTCGATTTTAAAGTTTTCAAAGTTAAAATAAAAAGTGTTTTATCGAAATATTCATACCAAAGAATTTTTTTTTTTTGATTAAGTAAGTTAATTTATTTTATGTTAATATAATTTTTAACAAAAAATAAAAAGTATTTCGAGTTTTAAGAACACAAACACGAAGACCGTCTCAGGGCGGTCTTGCCTGTTTACGCGAAATCTTAGGTAGTTCTTTGTTTGAAAGTATGTTTTTATTTTTATTTTTTTTTTAATGGAATTTAATCTAAGTAAACTTATTAGTGAAGAGCTGCTCCAATTAATAGAATCAGTTGAAATAGGCGAGGATAATTGTGATTATATGCTATTTTAGCGTGTATTCGGAAAATGAATGAAGCAACTGATTCATTTATACAAACCACCGATATGCTCTTGAATATAAGTTTAATTGATGATATACTATACGAGTAGGACCATCAATGCTTACTAAAATACCTTAATCATCTTTCTCTACCTCAGCAAGGTCACTGACTGCAATATATTAAAAAAAAAGACCACGATCTCCATTACCAACCCTGGAAACTACTGGTCCCTTAGTCATTCTCTCTTCTCGTTGTTTTACAAGTTCAGATTTTTGGTTTTTATTCAAAATTTGCGCTTGATGTGAACGTAGTGGCTTTCCGCAGCTACTCACGCTTACCTCCACTTATCACATAGCTTGACCACACCTATGGAAATCGATTGAGAAGATTGAAAAAGATAAAACGGGATAT
>JAPZAG010002473.1:0-17027 GCA_027475135.1 Bactrocera correcta | reverse complement strand
TACTATAATATATATAATATATAGAGTGGCTGCGTTTAAGAAAGCTTTCAGCAGAGTTGCCACATGGCCATAATCAAAAATTAAAATAAAACTGATTTAGATGTAAATTAGTTAGTCAAAACTAACCTTCAATGGGACATGATTAAGTCTTACCACTTTTGGACAACGAAACGGTGGACAATGAAAGTCGTGTGTTAAGGAAATACTTTTCCTTAAAACACTGCTAATACACAAGCGGGACTTACTGCATGTCATCCGAATATCTTGAAAAGGGATAGAATGTTTTCAGAACCGTAGAATTTTTCTTGCAAAAGTCAAAAAGTAATCTAACGGCGTCGACTATAAGATCTATGAAAGCCAGTGTTTTTTTTTTATTAAGAGAGAGCATGCGGTGGTAAGGTAGCGTTGCATGCAACAAGGCGGCATATGAAAGCAGAAAGTGTTGCACTTAACCTAACAAGCGTAAGTAAAGGTTAAAAAACAGTAACTACAAAATCAGCCAAATGAAAATACTGGTGACGAGAAATTTGAAAGCATATGCGAAGTTTTTTGCCTTTGTTAGACAAGGCACAGCGGCGGGGAATAAAAAATGGCAGCTTGTAACGAAAATTAAAAGAATAAAAATAAGATAAAAGCACAGAAACAAAACTTTTTTTTTCAAAACGAAGACTAAGTAAGTTAGCTAAAAGTTTTAAAGCAACGAAGATGCAAAGTGACAGCTTGCAGGAAGAATTCTACAGGCCTAGCGGCTCCAGCGAATGCACTATGGGTAATTTGGCCGATTTCATGGTATTAATTAATAACTTTTGAACTAAGTAAGATTTTTCGAAACGGTTTTTTTATTATTGTTATAGACACCGATAGGAATATTTTTAGAAAAATGGGCGTGGCTCCGCCCCTTCCCTGACGAAATATTATTTATTAACTTTTAAACTAAATAAGATTTTTTGAAACGGTTTTTTGTATTAGTCTTATGGAGATCGTTGGAAATAGTTTTTGGTAAAATGGGCGTGGTTCCGCCCTCCCATTTGGATAAATTAATCAAAAACTTTTTAAATAAATAAGATTTTTCAAAACAGTTTTTTTTTATTATTGATATGGACTCTGTTGGAAATAGTTGTTGTATAAATGGGTGTGGTTCCGCCCTCCCATGACGAGAAACAATTTTTTTTATTTCATATAGAAAAGTTGATAAAGTGACAACCAAATAATACAATAATAAGCTTATAAAATATTTTCATTCTCAAGGTCTTCGTCAGACATAAAATAAAAATCGTCAATTTCATCTCCAATTTCCTCAATTTGATCCTGGCCTTCAAAATTGCACAATAAAAGGCTTAAAACTTCTGAAGGAAGTTCCATACTTTTATGCTTCCGAATTCGCTTCATTAGGTTTGTTGAAGAAATGACAGGATCAGAAGTATCTAAGGCTCTATTGAAAACATCCATGAAATTATTGACACGACTATGCTTCCGTGCGTGATGCAGTCTATCTGCTTTATAAATTTTGTTGCGTGCTTCCGACGCTTCTTCTCCGAAATATCCAACGGGAAGTATTGTATTTTCCATAATTTGCCTTGAATGGACAATTATTTTGTGAACAGTTGCCGTCATTGGCAACCATGGATAACAATCCACAATTTGTTCCCCAGTTTTAAAACAAAATTGTTCAAATTTCTCCAAATCAATCGGCAGTTGACAAGACAAGCAAATTAATATAACTCTTAAGTTCCGAATTATTTCTTTATCAACTCCGGTAACTTCTGCAAATGTTTCAAAATTGGTAAATGCTCGCCGTGCCGTGTTTCCATTGTTTGTATTGCCAGATCCATTTTGTTTTGGCTTATCGACCCTTAAGCCTAGCCTCTCCCAAAACATACGCTGAATTTCCTTTTTCCGATCTGCAATCGTTTTTTTGTCCACAGATGTTGTCACTCGCCATTTCTGAACAGTTAACTTATAACCGGCGTGTAATACAAATTCAAAACATCTTATCCAGCTATGAAGCGGACTTAACCCGTGTTTTAAATTATCTAAAAGTGGAACAAACTCGAGGCACTTAAAATTTTTGTTGGCAAGGAAGTCCTTAGGTGTTGCATTACATATTGGGCATGCTTGAGAAGACGTTGTATTTGTCAGTGCATTGAGCACTTTTCCATCTATGACAGTCAAATGAAGTTGAAATTTTATGTTAATGCACTGCCTGTCGTTGAACATTATTTTGCATGGTAAAAGTTTCTTAATTTCTTCTTTGATGTTCAGGTCCTCTTTTAATATGGCTTCTCTTGTTTCTTTCAAAAACTCCAATTTGAGAGGGCGGCAAAATCTTATCGACTGTGGAGTACGGTTATTCCATAAAACAAGTCCAGAAGCATCAATTAGTCGAAGAGGCATTACGGTTGAGGCAAATAGGCTTGCATCTGAATCGCATGATCCTTGGTCAGCATAGGCCTGGTTATAGTTCGACTGCCCGGTACTACCATCGAACCCATAACTTAGGATTAAATTAGCTGATATAAAATCTACCTCCTGCTGCCTCATCGTATTCATAATGACTTCTTCTTGAAGCACAACAATTCGAGTAGCCGTATGACTTAAAAGATCTTGCATTGGGACCTTTGCTACAGTATCGCTAATGTATATATTAGCAGGTCTACAAAGCTTTTTTTGTTCAACAACATCTTTATATAGAGGGTATATGTCGGCATCTCTGTGCTTAGCATCGTCCCTAATTGCGCAGTACTGCTCCTTGCTTAAGCCTTGATCTAATAAAAGGGCCAATGCTTCGTCCTTTGATGCACGAATAGGCTGCTTAATAGGGCATTTCAAAATCTCCCTTATATCCTTTGCCTTTTCCGGACTAATTGCAAGAGTATTAAGGACTACAGAAAGATCAATGAAACCCTGAGATCGGGCAGCTTTACTGGCTGTTTGAATTAACAAGGAGACGTTGCAACCGTGTGATTTAGATAGAGCTGCAGCTTCTTTCCTCTGTGCTTCTTCTCCTTTAACCGAATAAGCCAATTTCGGGCGTCCAATTTGGCGTTTCTCGATTTGATTCGATTCAGAGAAACAAAGTTTTATTGCACTTTGCAGCCAATTTGCATACTTCTTCTCAAAATATTTTTTGTTTCTCTTGCATATCTTCCATTTACCATTTATATTTAGGCAAAATAAACTGCTTTTCTTTTTCAAATAGTTGTTGTGTTTTACAACATCAATGTCTCTACTTATTTTGCTCGAAAGAAAATCAAGAATTGATCTTTCTTGGTTTGAGTTCTCCGTCTCCTTAAGCCATACTTCAAAAAGCTCCGCGTTCGAAAACTCGAAGATACCTGACAAAAAACGAAATTACGCAGATTGTGCGCATTTGTGCACATTGAGACAAATTGTCTTTTATTCATAATTAATGGCTCTACGACATATACTGGACTTAAACTGTTACAACGAAATGTATTTTTTGTAAGTCTACGTAAAGTTAATTTTTTTTTTCAAAAAATTACCTTTTAGACCTGTTTTAAAATTGGCTAAATATTAGTAAGACATGCACATATCAAAATATTAGTACGCACAACATATAATACAAACCAGTATGATTGTTTTCCATCATAAATTGAATTAATAAATTGTTTAACTTTTAAGTATCGCACTTTCAAAGTAACTAACCAAAAACTGCCTTTTCTCAACCACGTGCTTTTGGGCTGCAACAGCTGACTTTAACAGTGCATAGCCTTAACAGTGCACTGTTAATTAACATTTTTGGTATGGAGTCATATGGAGCCATCTGTTTTTAATATGTTTACTTAAAAAAAACCCAAATATTTAACCTTCGATAAAATGACTAAATACCATGAAATCGGGCAAATTCCCCATAGTGGAATGCCGTGGCATTAAGGAAATTGTGTTGCGTGCAAAGCTGTGAAAGAGTAAGAAAACTTTGAGAAAATTTCAGTCATAGTTTGATATTTGACAAGCCTAGACTGAAATGATTTGCGTTTTTAAAGTTTTTTATGGATTTCAATTTTCTTAGAACTCAATTGACAGCAAACAGAGATATTTTTAGAATGCCATCGGAATTTTTTTTTTATAAAAAAACGGGTTGTGAAAAGTTCCTGGTTCCTGTGAAAGTACATTCGAAGCCATTATGTATAGAACTCGATTTTTCGCATGGCCACCACGAGCACGCTTGCAGAAGTCCAGACCATAACTCAACTTTTGACGGTCTTTAAGCATAAATCGTGGCTGGCTTATTGGTATAGACAATAGAATTGATGTAGACCCACAGGAAAAACCTACCGAGGCGGCCAATTGACAGGGCTATATGAAATAACACGCTGCTCTTCAATAAATCGATTGTTACATTCGCTCTGTGGCTTGTGGCGCCGTCCTGTTGGATCCAAGTGCATATCTTCCAATTCAGGTCACAAATAGTCAGTTAGCATTGAGCAATCACAGTATCGTGCCGGTCTTGATCTTCATATGTATGTAAGTCAAGATCTTTTTGCGAAATTCACCCCAGTGACGTCACAGTGATGCCCAACGCATAAGAACGACGTGTGAGAGACTGATTTGGGTCTTCCTCGAAATAGGAACAAATGCTGTCAGAAATTCTAACACTGTTCATTCTATACCAACTGTATTCGCTGTAGTTAGTATAACCGATAATGGTAATACTGTAACCGTATATGCATTAGGGTGGTTTTTAAAAAAAAGAAACACAAGTTCATTTCTGAAATATCACTTAATTTCCAGAATTATTATTCCGTTTCAACCTTCACACTTTTTCATTACTTTAATTTAAACTTTTTTTTTCTTTTTCCTTACGTAAAGTGCTGGTGCCACACACTAATCATATGCGAGTTACCGCACGACCTAACCGCACTAAGCCAACGTTGGGCAGCAGCCGCGAGCACTAAAAGCGGCTCACGCGTACAACTTCACTACGCCTGTGCTTCTTGCCATGCCTTTTCTGGTTCTATGTGCCTGGTTTTCGCTTTCGCAGACCACACGCTTTACGCTCGTAAAACTCTGAAGAAATTATGCGATAAAAACACATTAACTCTTAGACCGGAAAAGCGCGAAATAAAACAAGAAAAGTTTAAAGCAAACAATGTTTTCTGGACTTGTTTTTTCATATGATACCTAGGTGATTATAGTAAGGATTTTTAAAAACTTTTCATTTTACTTCCAATTGACGTTTAAGCAACCTAAAAACGACGAAAAAAATCGAGCGTTCATTCCTTAGTTCGTTGAAAATGAAACCAATCTTCCTTAATATTGCCATAACAGAATACTAGAAGTGGTGGGGCCTATACCATATCGTGTACCTACTCCTTGCAAGGTATGCGACCAGTACCGTAAATAATTAATAAATAAAAAATAAGTGGAGAAGGACGTATAAAAGTTCACGCAAGTGAAGAAAGTTTTCTGAGCGCCATTCACTTGAGAGTGGCTAGAAATGATTATTTTGCATAAGGCTTCAGCAGCTCTTGACTTCCGCTTTTAGACCAAGCATCTTCGGGGTAGCCAAAAACATCACTTTGAAAGTGAACTAAAGGGAAAGGCGAATCATCCCGAAATATTCCTCCACAGGGTTGTGTGATTCACTCAATGTATATCAACTGAGTCTGTACTGCCAAGCTAATAGCGACACAACATCGAACAAACTTGAAGACTTGCAAGGTTTTATCATGATGGAAACGTCTATGTCATAACCCTGAAAGTCATTTCTGCAAGATGTTCCTTGTATGCTGAGGTAACAGAATGCCGCAGCCTTAGGCTCAAGTTCATGGTTTTCCAACAGTTTGTTAAAAAAGTGGTCCTTCGTGCCTATAGTTGTCTCAATCTCACGATAGGTCACTTGACGATCTTACAATATCAATTTGTGCACACCATTAATAGTTTCCAGAAAGCAACTGATTCTAGATGACATTCACAAAATTCGTCTTGGAGTGATCTACAACCTCATTTGAATTTAATGTACCATCGACAAACATTGGTCTTTGATAGAGCTTTATCGCCAAAATTGAATTTAGTTTTTCGATGTACTGTTGCAGAGTTAATCTACTTCAAAAAACAAAAATTAACGGCGCGAAAATGTTCGCATTTTGTCATAATTTGTTGACCGAGATGTATATTTCAAGTTACTGTAAACAAACACCCTAATGGCACGAATATGTTAAATCGTTCTGAATATGTATACAATTGTCAAAAACGGTAAACTTCATGCCAAAGCTGTTAGTTGCCAAATTGCAACACTAGGGTTGCCGAATCTCGAAATATAAAAGTGCCGCTTTATTGGTTTGCTCTTTGTACGGTATTCTTGGTCAGTGTCTGCTTATTTTTGTTACTTATTTTTTTAATATTTTTTAACCTACTTCTTTGAGGGCCGTTCACTGTACGCCAACTGTCACCCCGACTGAACTTAGCAAGTAGGGATTTAATTATAAATACCGTTGTAGCGTGCCACGTAGCTCTATTGCCTCCCTCCAATGGGAGGACGATACCTATTCACCTCGTTACCGGAGATTCCTATATGTAATTCCTTTCCTGTTGCCCTTTGTCAGGGGCTGCTTTATGAGGAGTCACAGATAGGAACTTCAACAGTTCGCCAGGTAGTTGCTGTTGGTGGCCAGCCTGAGCTTAGTCAGATATATTAAGAAAGAAATGAAATAGAGGAGAGCAGACTGTTTTGGGAATAGATCCTTGTCTTCAAGCCGGTAAAAGCACTCTCAGACGCCTTATTTAGCCTTTAGACCTCCTTTATTTTCTCAAATTGTTCCACCACATTAGCTCACATTATTGTTCGCTCAGCTAACTAAAGAACCTCACTTAAGTTCATGAAAGAAGTGGTGTGTTCCATCCATTTGTTTATTACTGAATGCAAGAATCCCTTCCAGCTACGAGCTGTATATACTCCAAAAGCTACATATTATGGTTACAAATCGATAAATCTTATTCCTCTTTAAATTCATTATTAAAGACATAACAACAAAATGTTTATTTAAACACAATATCCGCTTAGCCCTCATGCAATTAAGTAATCATTATCCCCGCTTTAGGAAATATCTAATATTAGTTATGGCATCAATTATTTATACACGTTTTCCAACTTTTACGACGTTATGACAAACATACATATAAAATTTAATCTGTAAAGCGATTATTAAATGTTTCCTCCACACCTTTTGGGTGTTATCGTCTTTCTTCGACGTAACTAGAAAAAACAAAAATAAAGCGAAACGTCACAGCCGTCACCACTTACAAGCCGGATTTGAGGAGAATGCTCGGAACATAAAAACACTTATCAATTCAAAAGCGAACAACATTAATAAAACAACAAAGTAGTAATAAAGAAAAGCGTATATAGACACACACTCGCAAGCGCAGAAAAAGTAAAGTGTGTAAGTAGTCCAAAAAGGCAATTTCTTGCTCAACGGAAGTTGTTATTTGTAGTAACTTGGCATGAATGACTTCGAATCTTCAAAAAATCAATTCTGCCACCAAAGTTTTTACTGCGTCTTCGCTATGCGACTGCACTTTTGTGGCGCTTTATTAGTGCAGCTTCGGAAGTGCTGTGTAGTATTGTGTTTATATATTTTGCGTAGATTTTTCGAAAGAAGAAGAAAGAAAATGTTTATTGAATTTTTTTGAAAATGTCTTTAATTTTTTAATTCATATATTAAAGACTCCAGAAACATTAATTTTGCATAGAGCTTTCGAAAGCTTTTAAAATGTTCCGTGAAATTTTTTGGAAAAAAAATGAAAGCTTTCATCTTCGTATTTTATAGAATTCTCTTGTTCAGTGAAATTAAAAAAGAAAATAGTGAAAGCTTTCAACTTCGTTTGAAAAAGCTGACATTCCATTGATAACAACCAACTTATTTTTAACTTTCGTACAATAATCGGAACAAAACTGCTATGAAGCTTTGTGCTTCCACGAGCTAAAATAACAACTAAAAGTGAAGCTTGAATATTTCTTTTCGTATTATTAAATACTTCAGAACTATATATTTTTCAAAAAGCTTTCGAAAGCTTTTAAAATGTTTAGTGAAAATTTTTTAAAAGTGAAAGCTTTCAAATTATATTTCACAACTTTCGATTTCAGTCAGAGAATGTTACAGTATATTCCTGGTTCAGTGCAATGGAAAAAAAATAGTGAAATCTTTTAACTTCGTATTTTACACCTTTCGTATTAAGTAAATTACACCTTTCACTAAGAAAGTTTTTCCCCTTATGTTCGAGCTTTCACTAAAATCACATAAATTTTTACTTACATATTTACCTGATATATATTGGAAGTGTCTAAATAATGCAAATTGAGAAAAATGACGACTTTTCACTATGAAAACTTTCACTATATGGTCGAGCTTTCACTGAAAACTTATACATTTTCACTTACATATTGAAAGTTACCAAATTTTTGATATACTATACCATATTTAAAAGAGCATTTGTCTACAAAATTATCGGAGCTTTCACTAGTACAAAGCTTTCATGACAAGATACAACAAAAACCCGAAAAATTAAAAGGTTCGATGCAGAAAATAAGTAAATCCATTGTCTAGAGATAAACAACATTTACACAAAAGAAACCAAAGTCGCTGCAAAGAGGCAGCATGAGAAGAAGCGGTAGAATTGTTGTGTATATTCTATATATATATGGGGTATTCCATACCAAATCGACCACTTTTGAACCCGACCCCTTTAGATTTTGCTGAAACTTAGCCATCCTTTTCTACCCTTTGAAAAACATTTTTGAGAATTTTTTCAAAATTTTTTGACCAATTTTAAAAAAGTTATGAATTTTGCAATTTTTTGCTAAAAAATGGCTTCTTTATTTTCAAATAGCCATAACTTTTGTAGAAATTGACTTTTGGGGACCATTTTTTTTTTTAAATTTTTGTTTTTGAATGAACTTTTCGAAAAAATACAGGAAAAAAATTTAACACGATAAATTATATAAAATAATCGGTTTTTTTAAGTAAAATCGTAATTTTTTTTTTTTTGAATTTCGCCATTTTTGTTTTTTTTTTTGTTTTTTTCAAAAAAAACTTCAATTAATTTGACAACTATCCCTGCTAATCCCGGAGTGGGCCGATTTTTTTTAATATTTTTTTTATTTATTTAAAAAAATGAAAAATGAAAAAAAAAAATTTTCCCGTAAACTTTATTTTTATCATATAAAAAATATAATTTAACGATTTTATGATATAATATTTACAATTTATAGACTTAATTTACGAATATAATCACCAAGATTCAAATTTTTTTGGTAAGATTTCAATCTGGCCATCGGTCGTTTTCATTGGATATTAGCAGTATTAATCATAAAACTTAGTCATTATATTCGTAAATTAAGTCTATAAATTGTAAATATTATATCATAAAATCGTTAAATTATATTTTTTATATGATAAAAATAAAGTTTACGGGAAAAATTTTTTTTTTCATTATTCATTTTTCATTTTTTTAAATAAATAAAAAAAATATTAAAAAAAATCGGCCCACTCCGGGATTAGCAGGGATAGTTGTTAAATTAATTGAAGTTTTTTTTGAAAAAAAACAAAAATGGCGAAATTCAAAAAAAAAAAAAAATACGATTTTACTTAAAAAAACCGATTATTTTATATAATTTATCGTGTTAAATTTTTTTCCTGTATTTTTTCGAAACGTTCATTCAAAAACAAAAATTTAAAAAAAAAATGGTCCCCAAAAGTCAATTTCTACAAAAGTTATGGCTATTTGAAAATAAAGAAGCCATTTTTTAGCAAAAAATTGCAAAATTCATAACTTTTTTAAAATTGGTCAAAAAATTTTGAAAAAATTCTCAAAAATGTTTTTCAAAGGGTAGAAAAGGATGGCCAAGTTTCAGCAAAATCTAAAGGGGTCGGGTTCAAAAGTGGTCGATTTGGTATGGAATACCCCATATACAACTGTGGGAAAAATAGTAAGACTTTATAATTTAGATTTCGCGGAAAAGCCCATTGTGTGAGGGCCGGTGGAGTCATCAGTCCACATTTCTTCAAAACTGATGCCGGTGAGAACGCTTGGTTGTCGGTGAGATATTGGCGACCGTTATCGCGAATATTTTATGCCCGAAATTGAAGCAATGGATTTATTGAGAGATAGTGTGATATATAATAACACCGTTAGATTTCTTCTTATGGGAAAATGTAAAGCCTAAAGTCAGGTCTCAATACAAGACATCACGCGTGTCAATCGTTAGTTACCAATCGAAATTCTCGTGCGAGTCATCGAAAATTGGACTCAATGGATGGTCCATTATAGATGTAGCCGCGACCAACGTTTGAGAGAGAAAATCTTCAAAAAAAAAAAGGCAAAGAATGTTCTTTCGAATGATGATAAATATTCCTCATTAAATTTGAAATTTCTGGGTTTTTCTTTAGAAAAGTACGGGTCGGATTATATAAATATAATAAATACCTAAATTTATGATCCCGCACAATGTAAACTGATGATGTAGAACAGATAGAATTTCTGAATTCACACATGGTATAGAATAGGCTTTCTGACTTCAATCAAAAATCAGCATACAATTAAACGCTCATTTCAAAGTACACCTCTGCAACCATAAGTGGTGCTCGCGCCTGTTACCGCATGAAGATTAACAATGCCACCGATGCCAAAAAATTCCAGGTGTTACTGACAATTTCACGCTTTAGCAAACACAATTGCAAATATTTACAAACAATTGATTGCCGAATGGTGCTTTAGTAGAGGATATACTTATTTACCAAGAGCTTTGAAAACTGTCAAATTGTATTAGAGAAAGCCTTCGCATATGTATGTATTGAGTGATAGGCCTGCAGGAAAAAACTTAAAATAATAGCATCAGCTGTCGTATTGACAGTGACAGTTCTCTCACTCTCATTAGAATAATAGCATCAGCTGTCGTATTGACAGTGACAGTTCTCTCACTCTCATTAGAATAATAGCATCAGCTGTTGTATTGACAGTGACAGTTCTCTCACGTTTAACAACGCTTAGAAAGGCTGTATTGCCCAGTTTTCAACGCATGTTGGAATATAACCTTGTACTTTGCTCTAATAATATCATATTTTTGCTTCCCATATCCAGGTGCTCTAAACATTATCGAAGGAATGCTACTGTTCATCCGATAATAATTGTAGGATCTACATTCCAACCTTAAAATAAAAACCCGTAAAATGCTCTGTAGGGAATGTTGTAGAAATTTTTGTACATACACAAGCCTCTATAAAAAAAATAAATTAACATATAAGAGTTCCCATATGTTTACGACAATAAGCAGCAGTCAGACCACAGCGACAAATGGAGCTTTAACTCAGCACCAAAATTGTTGCATGCTTCATGGAGCCTATAAGCACCTGGAAAGGGATGAGCTGTGATGACAGCAAATGAGCACAAGGCAATCAGCGATGAGCAATCTAACTGAGTAAGATTGAGGCACACACATACAAATTTAGAAATTATTGTGGCATAAAGAAGACTCATTAGCAACACAGCTGCCAAAGCGTAATATACAAATGTCGCAGACAGAACTTCTATAGATGCTAGATATGAGAGAAATGTTTATAATAATTTTTAGGCGTGTGCAGGGGACGTTAATATTACAAAGAGCTGCAAGCAGCTGTGAGAGTGCTAGAATGCGAAGTTAGATAAACAGAGAGCGCTGCAAATGTCCTTTATTGATTTTTAACAGCAGCGCTGTTAGAGTCAGCCCATGCAGTCGGCTGCGCGCTCTGGTATTGATTATATGTGAAGATGAAGTAAGCATAACACTGCTAAAGTTCTGGAGAATGAAAGTCGGAATAAAATAATGTAATAATGACAACAATAGCCGTGTAAATAATTCTGCTTATATATGTATACTTAAATAACATTTATTTTCAGCAAAAATATTGTTGAAGACAATACTAGCCAACGGCAAGAATGAACTTGCTAAAAAATAAAAAATAAATAAAATAGCCAAAGAAACCGAAATGTCGCAACAGACGCCGGTCGGTGCTGCTAGTGAAGCTAACAGCGCTGCGCTCAAAATATCACTTCGAAAGAGAGGCAAAAGACAAGTAAGTAACTGCTCTGACAAACACAAACCAAAGTTAATTGCAGCATCTGTCTTCACAGAGCTACATACAGACTAACATACTAGTAATGGAATGTTAGAGACGCGGTTATTTATGCTCTTTTAAGGGGGTATTCTAGTCTAGAAGCATGAATTTCAGGTAATTTTAAAGTGTCGTAAAAAAAGGCAATTAATATTTTTCCATCCATTTTTTTATTAGTTATTTGTTAATTTTAGAAGAGTACAGAAAAAACTTAAAAACCAAAAAAAGTAAATAATTTCAAAAATTATGAGCTGACGAAGTGGGGGGTCACTAAAAATTTCCACGTGACCATACTCATGATTTCAACCCTCCTAGTTATTTGAAAAAAAAGATTATTAATCTAGAATAAAGTCGCAAGGGCCGGAACTACCGAAAAGTGGCAAAAAAAAATTTCACAAAATGGCGACTCCTCGAAAACAAAAAGTTTTTTTGGATCCCTTTTTCTGACTATTTCAAATTTTTTAAAAATAATAAAAATAAAAATTTTGGGATGGGGCTAATTCCAATCATAGACAAGCCTTTAAAGAAGACTCTATAAAATTTCAAGTAAATCCATTTAATAGAACCTGAGAAATCGTGGGCATCGTTCTGAAAAAGTCAGTTTTGAGAAAAACGCGTTTCAAGTTTCGCGTTCCGGCCGAACCAGTTTGGATGCCGGGTTAGAAAAATGCCTATATCTCCGAAAATAATTTGAATTTTGAAAAATCCTCTTGTACACATATTCTTGAATAGTTCCACTTTGAAAATAAAAAAAAAATCAATTTTTTTAAATTTCTAGACTAGAATACCCCCTTAATCTATTAATATATTTGTACAAATATAATACAAAATACAAAAATTAAAATTAAAAAAGTAAAACTAAAAAAATAAAAAAATAATAAAAAATAGAAATTATAAAAAAATAATAAATAAAAATAAATTAAGTTGCAAACAATAAAAAACTGACTGCTAACTGAAAGTTTGGAATTTTTTATTGTGTAGTTTTTGACAGATCACACGCGAGTCGTGTCAAGCTGTGATGTTCAGTACTGTTTGGCATTTCATCATAACACGTTTTAGTATGGTATAAGCCTTATAAATAATCTAGAAGTATTACGCAAATTCACTATGTACGGTGGTTTCGCCCAAAACACGGTCTTCTCGGATCAGACCATTTTTGAATTCACGGCTTCATCAACAAACAAAATTATGGGATGAGTCCTCATGGGATTCAGGAAGCGCAACCACATCCCCCAAAATTTACCATTTAGATGTGGCGACATCATTAGGCCTAATTTCTTTCGATATGAGTCATGCAATACCGTTATGTTATGAATCAATGATTTCCAAATACCGAGATGTCATGAAACGAATTATTACTTGCAATGAGTTTGGGATCCATGCTTACGACCCGAAAACAGACGATCATTCGACCGTGGCGGAGTTGAGCCGAAGTCGTGACAACCACGTCGAAGCAGGTCAAAAATCAACATTATGATGACAGTTTTATTTAAATAGGTCGGAATTCTGGTTCGACAACCACGATTATGCACTAACTCATACTGCATTGAATGACTTTTCCGCCAAATATCGCGCCGGAACCCGGGACTCGCCTAATCCGTGTAGCTTCTGGCTATTCAGCAAACTTAAACGAGCGCTCCGGTTTTCAGTCAATTGAAGACATTAAATGTGAATCCCTAACCCGCTTCGAAGACTATTCCGGAAATTTACTTCAACCAGTGCTTCGATTGGAGAAAACAATGGTTCAAGTGTATTGGGCCAAGGTGGTTTACTATGAGGGGCCGACATAGATTTTGAAGAATAAATTAAGATTTTAAAATTATGAACAACGCAGCGAATGGAAAATAGTCTTAGCAAATTGAAAATATAAATATATTTACATACACATATGCATACATACTTTATTGAGCGTTTTGTTGTGAGCCGCTTTCCGCCAGCAGCTTTGCACAGGTCAGCTGAAGAATGAGCCAGTCGGCTGTGCGGCACTTTAGAAAATAATTTCTTTACTCTCGCAAATTTTCGCTTTTCACTCGCAACACATTTTACTCTATATTTAATGCAATAACAAAAATAATATTCACAAATTTGTATGAAAATTTCGTATAATGAATTTTCTTAACACTAATTAGCTATTTTCTCTGCTACTTTACTTAGCAGTCACGAAGTGGCACGAAGAAGTAAGAAATTTCTCACCATAACTTAAAAGAAAATATAAACAGAAAATAATAAATCTCCAAGAATTACACGACTTTTCAGCAATATTGTTTGACATTTATTTCAGATTTACATATTTTCCACCTTTTCAATATTTTATTTGTTTCTATCACACAAGCACCTGTTACCAACAGCAACGGGTGCACTATTTGTTGGTGCGTATGTAAACACCCACTGAACTCGAGGAGCAACGCGCTAACACGACGGCAATCACCAATAAACCTGTGACAACGAACCAACGTGAATAACGGCGAAACGAAGACTGCACTGAGTGCGCGCCCCCAAAAGTAACCAAACAGCAAAAGCTAAGCAAGCCAAGTCAGCAGCAGCATAAATGTATTGAAAAAGTTCGGCAAGCAAGGCGAGCAACTGCACTCATTCGGCGATTGTAGAGCCGGTGGAGGCAAATGCTGTTGGGCTATGTTAGCGGCTGATGTTGACGCATGACTACGCTGACGCCAGAGCGGCTGTTCATATGTGTCTGTTTGGCGAATATTGCTTGCGGTTCGGTTCGTCCAGGCAGAGAACATAAAATTTTTATTCAAGTAATTGCACGGTTGGGGTAAAACGTGTTGGTTGCGCCGAGGCAATCTGAGTGTTTTCGGACGCACTGTAATGTCCGACAATTTTTTGAACTTTCTTATGAACCAGAAAAAACATTAACTTCTGGAGCACTGGAGCTATAATTCCCTTTCAAAATTCTGAAATTTCTCACAAGAAATTTAATCGGTCAGTTTGTAAGGGAGATATATCATATAGTGAATACGAAATTTTGGGAAGGACGGGTAAAAATTCTCAGATAGATACTTAAAAAACTGGGGTCTGCCTGAATATATGCGAACTACTACCCAGAAACACTGACGGACAGACTATGGCTAAATCGACCAAGCACGTCACGCTGATCATTTATATATACATACTAAGGAGTGATCATTTCGAAGTCCCGCACTTTTTCAAAACAAAAAAACACAGAAACGTCCAATCTAATGGGGAATGTTTATTGTCATTCGAAAGAACATTCCGTTATTTATATATATGTTTTTTTTTTCGAAGATTATCTCTTTCAATTGTTGATCGTGACTACGTCTCGGATGGCCCGTCCATTGAGTCCAATTTTCGATGACCCGTTCAAGCATTTTGGCTGATACCTGGGGAATAACACGCGTGAGGTTTTATTCCAAGGCCTCAACCTAAGCGAGCTTGTCCGCATAGATACGTCAGTACGAATTTTTGCGAACGGCGCCAAACCCACGACCTTCACTGCGTGCTGGACGTGTTCTATTCGGTCGAATAAAGTTGAACGATTTGTAAACGTTGTTCAGGCGTAAGCCTCTCCACGATGAAATGCCAACAATACTGAGCAAAAATATCATCACAGCTTAACACGACTCAGGCGTGATCTGTCAAAAAAAGGCTAATAAAAAAAGTACCTCTACTTAGAGAGAGTCATAAGCTGTCTTGAAGGACATAGCTTATATTTCGTGTATTCTTCTGCTTCCTTCATTTTGAATCTAAGAACTAGGATTTTTAAGCCGTTCAATCAGAAGTGGTAGATGTTTTGCTTGTGAGCTTCTGGAATAAAATATATAGGACGTTTTCGCTTAGAAATACAATATCTTAATCTGATCATATAGTTATGTACATGTATTTAACTGTTACTCGACGCTTTTCGGATATCATTGAAACTTCTTTAAGGACAGAGGATGCTTATAATATTATTATAGTGAGCACGAACCGATTTCATCTTGCAACACCCTTGAATTTTCGTTGCTGTGTGATTTTCAAAGTGATTCGACCATTATCAGAAGCCTTGAAATTAGCTAGACTATATTTTAAACTTTACATGGCATCTTAGAATATATCGTAGTCATATGAATCGGAAATAGTATCAAATAATCGTTCGCAAACCAAAACAAATTGTGGATTCCAGCTCCACTTGTAAAGCAGTCTGACCTTACTCTTCCTCATGACAATGTCTACAAGATAACGGAGAAGCTGTTTGCTTTAACCGTTCCCAGCAGTGTCAGGTCTACGTATCGGAAGCAGACCCGAACGTTTATCTTTTCAAGTATTGCCAGTTCGACCGTCTACTATCAGCTTTCCTAGTACAGTCAGCTGTACGTACCGGAGGCAGACCTGAACTTTTAGCTTAACAAGTATTGCCCGTTCGGCAAAGGTTCAATAAAATCTTTTGAAAAAAGTCCTCTATGGTGGCTGAACCCAGCAACAAGAGCAATCTCCTGAGATATGTATATGTAAGGAGAATCTAGAGACTTAAACATAGTCCGCATGCAATTTTGTGTATTTCCCGACTGCATATTGTGGAATACGGACAACAATAACAAAAATATCTGTAGGCACAAGTCTACGCATGCGCAGAAATGAATTTCAATTGTGATTTCATGTTGCTATTATATTTTTGATTTGCTCATGCCATTTCTGCAACCAGCTGCATTATTCTTCTGCCAGTGATGATATGCAATTTTTCACTTTTTATCGCAAGCTTTTTCTCATTCAATTTCAATTAGATTACCGCGCATGACTGTCGCTATTGCTGTTGTCAATATTCTTGGTAAATGATGTTGCAACTGTTTTTGATTTTTGTTGCGATTATGGATCGGCCGTTTCCGCTACTGTTACAGCACCTTCTACTCTTACGCCTGCTCTACTTCTTGTCCGATTGGGGGTTTTACCCGTGGTTCA
>JAPZAG010002472.1:0-17028 GCA_027475135.1 Bactrocera correcta | reverse complement strand
ATCCGTTATCTTATATTTAGGTATAAATTCGATTTTCTTTTATATACACATTTAGCAATAAATAACGAAATGCTTCAAATCATTAGTTTAACATATTTAAGTTAATTAACCTTCTTTATCTTACTGAAGTTTACATAATGCCATAACGGTATAACGGCAGTGCATTGGGAAGAATTCCGTAATGTTATAATTTTATATTTAGGTATAAATTCGATTTTCTTGTATATACACATTTAGCAATCGATATCGAAATGCTTCAAACCATTAGTTTAACATATTTAAAATAATTAATCATCTTTAACGTATTGAAGGTGATATAAAGCCAGCATAACGACAGTACATGTGGAAGAATTCCGTAATCTTATATTTAGGTATAAAGTCGATTTTCTTGTATATACACATTTTGTAATCGATATCAAAATGCTTCAAATAACTGGTTTAGCATATTTAGGTTAATTAAACTTCTCTATCTTACTGAAGTTTACATAAAGCCATAACGGCATAACGGTAGTATATTTTGGTGAATTCCGTAAGCTTTTAATTAGGTATAAAATCGATTTTCTTGTACATACACATTTAGCAATCGATATCGAAATGCTCAAGTCATTAGTTTAACATATTTGAGTAAATTAACCTTCTTTAACGTACTGAAATTTATATAAAGCCATAACAGCATAACGGCAGTGCATTTAGAAGAATTACGTTATCTTATATTTAGGTATAAAGTCGATTTTCTTGTATTTACATATTAAGCAATCGATATCGAAATGCTTTAAATCATTAGTTTAACATATTTAAGTTAATGAACCTTCTTTAACGCACTGAAGTCTTCATAAAGCTTTAACAGTATAACTGCAGTGCATTTAGAAGAATTCCGTAAACTTATATTTAGGTATAAAGTCGATTTTCTTGTATACACACATATAGCAATCGATATCGGAATGCTTCAAATCTTTCGTTTAATATATTTAAGTTAATAAAGCTTCTTTAACGCACTGAAGTTAACATAAAGCCATGGCGGCATAACGGCAGTGCATTTAGAAGAATTCAGTAAGCTTATATTTAGGTATAAAGTCGATTTTGTTGTACAGAGACATTTAGCAATCGATATCGAAATGCTTCAAATCATTAGTTTACAACATTTAAGTTAATTAAACATCTTTATTTTACTGAAGTCTACAAAAGCCTTAACGGCATAACGGCAGTGCATTCAGAAGAATTCCGTAATCTTATATTTAGGTATAAAGTCGATTTTCTTGCATATACACATTTAGCAATCGATATCGAAATGCTTCAAATCATTAGTTTAACATATCTAAGTTAATAAACGTTCTTTAACGCACTGAAGTCTACATAAAGCCTTAAGGGTATAGCTGCAGTGCATTCAGAAGAATTCCGTTATCTTATATTTAGGTATAAATTCGATTTTCTTGTATATACTCATTTAGCAAGCGATATCGAATTGTTTCAAATCATTAGTTTAACATATTTACGTTAATTAACCTTCTTTAACGTATTGAAGTTGATATAAAGCCATGACGGCATAACGGCAGTGCACTTAGAAGAATTCCGTAATCTTATGTTTAGGTATAAAGTCGATTTTCTTGTATATACACATTTAGCAATCGATAACGAAATGCTTCAAATCATTAGTTTAACATATTTAAGTTAACTAACCTTCTTTATCTTACTGAAGTTTACATAAAGCCATAACGGTATAACGGCAGTGCATTGGGAAGAATTCCGTAATCTTATATTTAGGTATAAAGTCGATTTTGTTGTATATACACATTTAGCAATCGATATCGAGATGCTTCGACTCATTAGCTTAACATATTTAAGTTAATAAATCTTCTTTAACGATCTGAATTTGGCATATAGCCACGGCGGTATTACGGCAGTGCATTTGGAAGAATTCCGTAATCTTCTATTTAGGTATAAAGTCGATTTTCTTCTATTTACATATTAAGCAATCGATATCGAAATGCTTTAAATCATTAGTTTAACATATTTAAGTTAATTAACCCTCTCTATCTTACTGAATTCTACATAAAGTCTTAACGGCATAACGGCAGTGCATTTAAAAGAATTCCGTTATCTTATATTTAGGTATAAAGTCGATTTTGTTGTATATACACATTTAGCAAGCGATATCGAAATGCTTCAACTCATTAGTTTAAAATATTTAAGTTAATAAACCTTCTTTAACGAACTGAAGTTGGCATAAAGCCATGGCGGCATAACGGCAGTGCATGTGGAAGAATTCCGTTATCTTATATTTAGGTATAAAGTCGATTTTCTTGTATATACACATTTAGCAGGCGATATCGAAATGCTTCAAATCATTAGTTTATCATATTTAAGTTAATTAACCTTCTTTAACGTATTGAAGTTGATATAAAGCCATGGCGGCATAACGGCAGTGCATTTAGAAGAATTCCGTAATCTTATGTTTAGGTATAAAGTCGATTTTCTTGTATATACACATTTAGCAAGCGATATCGAAATGCTTCAAATCATTAGTTTAACATATTTAAGCTAATTAACCTTCTTTAACATATTGAAGTTGATATAAAGCCATGGCGGCATAACGGCAGTGCATTTGGAAGAATTCCGTAATCTTATATTAAGTATAAAGTCGATTTTGTTGTATATACACATTTAGCAAGCGATATCGAATTCTTCAACTCATTAGCTTAACATATTTAAGTTAATAAAGCTTCTTTAACGAACTGAAGTTGGCATAAAGCCATGGCGGTATAACGGCAGTGCATGTAGAAGAATTCCGTTATCTTATATTTAGGTATAAAGTCGATTTGCTTTTATATACACATTTAGCAAGCGATATCGAAATGCTTCAAATCATTAGTTTAACATATTATTTTAATAAACATTTTTTAGCTTACTGAAGTCTACATAAAGCCTTAACGGTATAACGGCAATGCATTTAGAAGAATCCCGTTATCTAATATTTAGGTATAAATTCGATTTTCTTGTATATACACATTTAGCAAGCGATATCGAAATGCTTCAAATCATTAGTTTAACATATTTAAGTTAATTAACCTTCTTTAACGTATTGAAGTTGATGTAAAGCCGAGGCGGCATAACGGCAGTGCAATTAGAAGAATTCCGTAATGTTATAATTTTATATTTAGGTATAAAGTCGATTTTCTTGCATTTACACATTTAGCAATCGATATCGGAATGCTTCAAACAATTAGTTTAACATATTTAAAATAATAAACCTTCTTTAGCGTAATGAAGGTGTAATAAAGCCATGGCGGCATAACGACAGTGCATATAGAAGAATTCCGTAATCTTATATTTAGGTATATAGTCGATTTTCTTGTATTTACACATTTAGCAATCGATATCGAAAATCTTCAAATAATTAGTTTTACATATTTAAGTTAATTAACCTTCTTTAACGTAATGAAGGTAATAAAAGCCATGGCGGCATAACGACAGTGCATTTAGAAGAATTACGTAATCTTATATCTAGTTATAAAGTCGATTTTCTTGTATATACGCATTTAGCAATCGATATCGAAAAGCTTCAAATAACTGGTTTGGCATATTTAAGTTAATTAACCTTCTTTATCTTACCGAAGTTTACAAAAAGCCATAACGGCATAACGGCAGTATATTTGGGTGAATTCCGTAATCTTTTACTTAGGTATAAAATCAATTTTCTTGTACATGCAAATTTAGAAATCGATATCGAAATGCTTCTAATCAGTAGTTTAGCATATTTAAGTAAATTAACCTTCTTTAGGGTACTGAAATTTATATAAAGCCATAACGGCATAACGGGAGTGTATTTCGATGAATTCCGTAATCATGTATTTAGATATAAAGTCAACTTTCTTGTATATACTCATTTAGCAATCGATATCGAAATGCTTCAAATCATTAGTTTAATATATTTAAGTTAATAAAGCTTCTTTAACGTAATGAAGGTGATATAAAGCCATAACGGCATAACGGGAGTGTATTTCGATGAATTCCGTAATCTTATATTTAGGTATAAAGTCGACTTTCTTGTATTTACACATTAGCAATCGATATCGAGATGCTTCAACTCATTAGTTTAACATATTTAAGTTAATTAACCTTCTTTAACGTAATGAAGGTGATATAAAGCCATAACGGCATAAAGGCAGTGTATTTCGATGAATTCCGTAATCTTATGGCGGCATAACGGCAGTGTATGTAGAAGAATTCCGTAATCTTATATTTAGGTATAAAGTCGATTTTCTTGTATATATGCATATAGCAATCGATATCGAAATGCTTCAAATCATTAGTTTAACATATTTAAGTTAATAAACCTTCGTTAACGAACTGAAGTGTGCATAAAGCCATGGCGGCATAACGGCAGTGCATGTTGAAGAATTCCGTTAGCTTATATTTAGGTATAAAGTCGATTTTCTTGTAAATATATATTTCGCAATCGATATCCAGATGCTTCAACTCATTAGTTTAACATATTTAAGTTAATAAACCTTCGTTGAGAACTGAAGTCTACAAAAGCCTTATCGGCATAACGGCAGTGCATTTCGAAGAATCCCGTAATCTTATATTTAGGTATAAAGTCGATTTTCTTGTATATACACATTTAGCAATCGATATCGATATGCTTCAAATCATTAGTTTAACATATTTAAGTTAATTATCCTTCTTTTTCTTACTGAAGTCTACATAAAGCCATAACGGTATAACGGCAGTGCATTTGGAAGAATTCCGTAATCTTACATCTAGGAATAAAGTCGATTTTGTTGTATATACAAATTTAGCAATCGAAATCGAGATGGTTCAACTCATTAGTTTAACATATTTAAGGTAATAAACCTTCTTTAACGATCTGAAGTTTGCATATAGCCATGACGGCTTAACGGCAGTGCATGTAGAAGAATTTCTTAATCTTATATTTAGGTATAAAGTCGATTTTCTTGTATATATACATTTCGCAATCGATATCGAAATGCTTCAAATCATAAGTTTAACATATTAAGTTAATAAACATTTTTTAGCTTACTGAAGTCTACATAAAGCCTTAACGGTATAACGGCAGTGCATTTAGAAGAATTCCGTAATGTTATAATTTTATATTTAGGTATAAAGTCGATTTTCTTGTATTTACACATTTAGCAATCGATATCGAAATGCTTCAAACCATTAGCTTAACATATTTAAAATAATTAACCTTCTGTAACGTATTGAAGGTGATATAAAGCCATGGCGGCATAACGACAGTATATGTGGAAGAATTCCGTAATCTTATATTTAGGTATAAAGTCGATTTTCTTGTATATACACATTTTGCAATCGATATCAAAATGCTTCAAATAACTGGTTTAGCATATTTAAGTTAATTAACCTTCTTTATCTTACTGAAGTTTACACAAAGCCATAACGACATAACGGCAGTATATGTGGCAGAATTCCGTAATCTTATATTCAGGTATAAAGTCGATTTTGTTGTACATACACATTTAGCAATCGATATCGAAATGCTTCAAATCATTAGTTTAACATATATAAGTTAATTAACCTTCTTTAACGTAATGAAGGTGATATAAAGCCATGGCGGCCTAACGACAGTGCATTTAGAAAAATTCCGTAATCTTATATTTAGGTATAAATTCGATTTTGTTGTATGTAGGCGTTTAGCAATCGATATCGAAATGCTTCATATAACTGGTTTAGCATATTTAGGTTAATTAACCCCCTCTATCTTACTGAAGTTTACATAAAGCCATAACGGCATAACGGCAGTATGTTTGGGTGAATTCCGTAATCTTTTATTTAGGTATAAAATCGATTCTCTTGTAAATACACATTAAGCAATCAAGATCGAAATGCTTCAAATCATTCGTTTAGCATATTTAAGTAAATTAACCTTCTTTAACGTACTGAAATTTATATAAAGCCATAACAGCATAACGGCGGTGTATTTCGAAGAATTCCGTAATCTTATATTTAGCTATAAAACCGAATTTGTTGTATATACGCATTTAGCAATCGATATCGAAATTCTTCAAATCATTAGTTTAACATATGTAAGATAATTAACCCTCTTTATCTTACTGAAGTCTACAAAAGCCTTAACGACATAACGGCAGTGCATTTAGAAGAATTCCGTAATCTTATATTTAGGTATAAAGCCGATTTTCTTGTATATACTCATTTAGCAATCGATATCGAAATGCTTCAAATCATTCGTTTAACATATTTAAGTTAATTAACCTTCTTTAACGTAATGAAGGTGATATAAAGCCATGGCAGCATAACGACAGTGCATTTAGAAGAATTCCGTAATCTTATATTTAGGTATATAGTCTATTTTCTTGTATTCACACATATAGCAAGCGATATCGAAAATCTTCAAATAATTAGTTTAACATATTTAGGTTAATTAACCTTCTTTAACGTAATGAAGGTAATATAAAGCCATGGCGGCATAACGACAGTGCATTTAGAAGAATTCCGTTATCTTATATTTAGGTATAAATTTGATTTTCTTGTATATACGCATTTAGCAATCGATATCGAAAAGCTTCAAATAACTGGTTTAGCATATTTAGGTTAATTAACCTTCTTTATCTTACCGAAGTTTACATAAAGCCATAACGGCATAACGGCAGTATATTTGGGTGAATTCCGTAATCTATTACTTAGGTATAAAATCGATTTTCTTGTACATACAAATTTAGAAATCGATATCGAAATGCTTCAAATCAGTAGTTTAGCACATTTTAGTAAATTAACCTTCTTTAGCGTACTGAAATTTATATAAAGCCATACCGGCATAACGGGAGTGTATTTCGATGAATTCCGTAATCTTGTATTTAGATACAAAGTCGACTTTCTTGCATATACTCATTAAGCAATCGATATCGAAATGCTTCAAATCATTAGTTTAATATATTTAAGTTAATAAAGCTTCTTAAACGTAATGAAAGGGATATAAAGCCAAGCTTCAAATAACTGGTTTAACATATTTAAGTTAATAATCCTTCTGTAACGAACTGAAGTTAACATAAAGCCATAACGGCAGTGCATTTAGAAGAATTCCGTTATCTTATATTTAGGTATAAAGTCGATTTTTTTGTGTATATACATTTAGCAATCGATATCGAAATGCTTCAAATCATTAGTTTAACATATTTAAGTTAATAAACCTTCGTTAACGAACTGAAGTGTGCATAAAGCCATGGCGGCATAACGGCAGTGCATGTTGAAGAATTCCGTTAGCTTATATTTAGGTATAAAGTCGATTTTCTTGTAAATATATATTTCGCAATCGATATCCAGATGCTTCAACTCATTAGTTTAACATATTTAAGTTAATAAACCTTCGTTGAGAACTGAAGTCTACAAAAGCCTTATCGGCATAACGGCAGTGCATTTCGAAGAATCCCGTAATCTTATATTTAGGTATAAAGTCGATTTTCTTGTATATACACATTTAGCAATCGATATCGATATGCTTCAAATCATTAGTTTAACATATTTAAGTTAATTATCCTTCTTTTTCTTACTGAAGTCTACATAAAGCCATAACGGTATAACGGCAGTGCATTTGGAAGAATTCCGTAATCTTACATCTAGGAATAAAGTCGATTTTGTTGTATATACAAATTTAGCAATCGAAATCGAGATGGTTCAACTCATTAGTTTAACATATTTAAGGTAATAAACCTTCTTTAACGATCTGAAGTTTGCATATAGCCATGACGGCTTAACGGCAGTGCATGTAGAAGAATTTCTTAATCTTATATTTAGGTATAAAGTCGATTTTCTTGTATATATACATTTCGCAATCGATATCGAAATGCTTCAAATCATAAGTTTAACATATTAAGTTAATAAACATTTTTTAGCTTACTGAAGTCTACATAAAGCCTTAACGGTATAACGGCAGTGCATTTAGAAGAATTCCGTAATGTTATAATTTTATATTTAGGTATAAAGTCGATTTTCTTGTATTTACACATTTAGCAATCGATATCGAAATGCTTCAAACCATTAGCTTAACATATTTAAAATAATTAACCTTCTGTAACGTATTGAAGGTGATATAAAGCCATGGCGGCATAACGACAGTATATGTGGAAGAATTCCGTAATCTTATATTTAGGTATAAAGTCGATTTTCTTGTATATACACATTTTGCAATCGATATCAAAATGCTTCAAATAACTGGTTTAGCATATTTAAGTTAATTAACCTTCTTTATCTTACTGAAGTTTACACAAAGCCATAACGACATAACGGCAGTATATGTGGCAGAATTCCGTAATCTTATATTCAGGTATAAAGTCGATTTTGTTGTACATACACATTTAGCAATCGATATCGAAATGCTTCAAATCATTAGTTTAACATATATAAGTTAATTAACCTTCTTTAACGTAATGAAGGTGATATAAAGCCATGGCGGCCTAACGACAGTGCATTTAGAAAAATTCCGTAATCTTATATTTAGGTATAAATTCGATTTTGTTGTATGTAGGCGTTTAGCAATCGATATCGAAATGCTTCATATAACTGGTTTAGCATATTTAGGTTAATTAACCCCCTCTATCTTACTGAAGTTTACATAAAGCCATAACGGCATAACGGCAGTATGTTTGGGTGAATTCCGTAATCTTTTATTTAGGTATAAAATCGATTCTCTTGTAAATACACATTAAGCAATCAAGATCGAAATGCTTCAAATCATTCGTTTAGCATATTTAAGTAAATTAACCTTCTTTAACGTACTGAAATTTATATAAAGCCATAACAGCATAACGGCGGTGTATTTCGAAGAATTCCGTAATCTTATATTTAGCTATAAAACCGAATTTGTTGTATATACGCATTTAGCAATCGATATCGAAATTCTTCAAATCATTAGTTTAACATATGTAAGATAATTAACCCTCTTTATCTTACTGAAGTCTACAAAAGCCTTAACGACATAACGGCAGTGCATTTAGAAGAATTCCGTAATCTTATATTTAGGTATAAAGCCGATTTTCTTGTATATACTCATTTAGCAATCGATATCGAAATGCTTCAAATCATTCGTTTAACATATTTAAGTTAATTAACCTTCTTTAACGTAATGAAGGTGATATAAAGCCATGGCAGCATAACGACAGTGCATTTAGAAGAATTCCGTAATCTTATATTTAGGTATATAGTCTATTTTCTTGTATTCACACATATAGCAAGCGATATCGAAAATCTTCAAATAATTAGTTTAACATATTTAGGTTAATTAACCTTCTTTAACGTAATGAAGGTAATATAAAGCCATGGCGGCATAACGACAGTGCATTTAGAAGAATTCCGTTATCTTATATTTAGGTATAAATTTGATTTTCTTGTATATACGCATTTAGCAATCGATATCGAAAAGCTTCAAATAACTGGTTTAGCATATTTAGGTTAATTAACCTTCTTTATCTTACCGAAGTTTACATAAAGCCATAACGGCATAACGGCAGTATATTTGGGTGAATTCCGTAATCTATTACTTAGGTATAAAATCGATTTTCTTGTACATACAAATTTAGAAATCGATATCGAAATGCTTCAAATCAGTAGTTTAGCACATTTTAGTAAATTAACCTTCTTTAGCGTACTGAAATTTATATAAAGCCATACCGGCATAACGGGAGTGTATTTCGATGAATTCCGTAATCTTGTATTTAGATACAAAGTCGACTTTCTTGCATATACTCATTAAGCAATCGATATCGAAATGCTTCAAATCATTAGTTTAATATATTTAAGTTAATAAAGCTTCTTAAACGTAATGAAAGGGATATAAAGCCAAGCTTCAAATAACTGGTTTAACATATTTAAGTTAATAATCCTTCTGTAACGAACTGAAGTTAACATAAAGCCATAACGGCAGTGCATTTAGAAGAATTCCGTTATCTTATATTTAGGTATAAAGTCGATTTTTTTGTGTATATACATTTAGCAATCGATATCGAAATGCTTCAAATCATTAGTTTAACATATTTAAGTTAATAAACCTTCTTTAACGAACGGAAGTTGGCATAAAGCCATGACGGCATAACGGCAGTGCATGTAGAAGAATTCCGTTATCTTATATTTAGGTATAAAGTCGATTTTCTTGTAAATATATATTTCGCAATAGATATCCAGATGCTTCAACTCATTAGTTTAACATATTTAAGTTAATAAACCTTCTTGAACGAACTGAAGTGTGCATATAGCCATGGCGGCATAACGGCAGTGCATGTAGAAGAATTCCGTTAGCTTATATTTAGGTATAAAGTCGATTTTCTTGTATATACTCATTTTGCGATCGATATCGAGATGCTTCAAATCATTAGTTTATCATATTTCAGTAAATTGGCCTTCGTTAACGTAATGAAGATGATATAAAGCCATGGCGGCATAACGACAGTACATTTAGAAGTATTCCGTAATCTTATGTTTAGATATAAATTCGATTTTCTTTTATATACACATTAAGCAAGCGATATCGAATTGCATAGCAATCGATATCGAAATGCTTCAAATCATTAGCTTAACATATTTAAGTTAATTAGCCTTCTTTAACGAACGGAAGTTGGCTTAAAACCTTGGCGACATAACTTCAGTTCATTTATAAAAATTCCGTAACCATATGTTTAGATATAAATTCGATTTTCTTTTATATACATATTTAGCAATCCATATCGAAATGCTTCGAATCATTAGTTTAACATATTTAAGTTTATTATCCTTCTTTTTCTTACTGAAGTTTACATAAAGCCATAACGGTATAACGGCAGTGCATTTGGAAGAATTCCGTAATCTTATATTTAGGTATAAAGTCGATTTTCTTGTAAATATATATTTCGCAATAGATATCCAGATGCTTCAACTCATTAGTTTAACATATTTAAGTTAATAAACCTTCTTGAACGAACTGAAGTGTGCATATAGCCATGGCGGCATAACGGCAGTGCATGTAGAAGAATTCCGTTAGCTTATATTTAGGTATAAAGTCGATTTTCTTGTATATACTCATTTTGCGATCGATATCGAGATGCTTCAAATCATTAGTTCAACATATTTCAGTAAATTGGCCTTCGTTAACGTAATGAAGATGATATAAAGCCATGGCGGCATAACGACAGTACATTTAGAAGTATTCCGTAATCTTATGTTTAGATATAAATTCGATTTTCTTTTCTATACACATTTAGCAAGCGATATCGAATTGCATAGCAATCGATATCAAATGCTTCAAATCATTAGCTTAACATATTTAAGTTAATTAGCCTTCTTTAACGAACGGAAGTTGGCTTAAAACCTTGGCGGCTTAACTTCAGTTCATTTATAAAAATTCCGTAACCATATGTTTAGATATAAATTCGATTTTCTTTTATATACACATTTAGCAATCCATATCGAAATGCTTTGAATCATTAGTTTAACATATTTAAGTTAATTATCCTTCTTTTTCTTACTGAAGTTTACATAAAGCCATAACGGTATAACGGCAGTGCTTTTGGAAGAATTCCGTAATCTTATATCTAGGAATAAAGTCGATTTTGTTGTATATACACATTTAGCAATCGACATCGAGATGGTTCAACTCAATAGTTAAACATATGTAAGATAATTAACCCTCTTTATCTTACTGAATCATTAGTTTAACATATTTAAGTTAATTATCCTTCTTTTTCTTACTGAAGTTTACATAAAGCCATAACGGTATAACGGCAGTGCATTTGGAAGAATTCCGTAATCTTACATCTAGGAATAAAGTCGATTTTGTTGTATATACACATTTAGCAATCGACATCGAGAAGGTTCAACTCATTAGTTTAACATATTTAAGTTAATATACCTTCTTTATTGATCTGAAGTTTGCATATAGCCATGACGGCATAACGGCAGTGCATGTAGAAAGTTTTCGTAATCTTATATTTAGGTATAAAGTCGATTTTCTTGTATTTACACATTTAGCAATCGATATCGAAATGCTTCAAACCATTAGTTTAACATATTTAAAATAATTAACCTTCTTTAACGTATTGAAGGTGATATAAAGCCATGGCGGCATAACGACAGTACATGTGGAAGAATTCCGTAATCTTATATTTAGGTATAAAGTCGATTTTCTTGTACATACACATTTTGCAATCGATATCAAAATGCTTCAAATAACTGGTTAAGCATATTTAAATTAATTAACCTCTTTCTCTTACTGAAGTTTACATAAAGCCATAACGACATAACGGCAGTATATGTGGCAGAATTCCGTAATCTTATATTCAGGTATAAAGTCGATTTTGTTGTACATACACATTTAGCAATCGATATCGAAATGCTTCAAATCATTAGTTTAACATATTTAAGATAATTAACCTTCTTTACCGTAATGAAGGTTATATAAAGCCATGGCGGCATAACGACAGTGCATGTAGAAGAATTCCGTAATCTTATATTTAGGTATATAGTCGATTTTCTTGTATTTACACATTTAGCAATCGATATCGAAAATCTTCAAATCATTAGTTTAACATATTTAAGTTAATTAACCTTCTTTAACGTAATGAAGGTGATATAAAGCCATTGCGGCCTAACGACAGTGCATTTAGAAAAATTCCGTAATCTTATATTTAGGTATAAATTCGATTTTGTTGTATATAGGCATTTAGCAATCGATATCGAAATGCTTCATATAACTGGTTTAACATATTTAGGTTAATTAACCCCCTCTATCTTACTGATTATTCTTTAACGAACGGAAATTGGCTTATAGCCATGGCCGCATAACGGCAGTGCATTTAGAAGAATTCCGTTATCTTACTTTTAGGCATAAAGTCGATTTTCTGTATATATACTTTTAGCTATCGATATCGAAATGCTTCAAATCATTAGTTTGAGATATTAAGTTAATAAACATTTTTAAGCATACTGAAGTCTACATAAAGTCTTAACGGTATAACGGCAGTGCATTTAGAAGAATTCCGTAATGTTATAATTTTATATTTAGGTATAAAGTCGATTTTCTTGTATATATACATTTCGCAATCGATATGGAAATGCTTCAGATAACTGGTTTAACATATTTAAGTTAATAAACCTCCTTTAGCGAACTGAAGTTGACATAAAGCAATAACGGCACTGCATTTGGAAGAATTCCGTAGTCTTAAATTTAGGCATAAATTCGATTTTCTTGTATATACACATTTTGCAATCGATATCGAAATGCTTCAAATAACCCGTTTAGCATATTTAAGTTAATTAACCTTCTTTATCTTACTGAAGTTAACATAAAGCCATAACGGCATAACGGCAGTGCATTTAGAAGAATTCCGTTATCGTGTATTTATGTATAAAGTCGATTGTCTTAAATATTCACATTTAGCAATAGATAACGAAATGCTGCAAATCATTAGTTTAACATATTTAAGTTAATTAACCTTCTTTATCTTACTGAAGTATACATAAAGCCAAAACGGTATAACACCAGTGCATTTGGAAGAATTCCGTAAACTTATATTTAGGTAAAAAGTCGATTTTCTTCTATACACATTTAGCTATCGATATCGAAATGCTTCAAATCATTAGTTTAACATATTTAAGTTCGTTAACTTTCTTTAGCGTTATGAAGGTGATATAAAGCCATGGCGGCATAACGACAGTGCATTTAGAAGAATTCCGTAATCTTATATTTAGGTAAAAAGTCGATTTTCTTGTATATACACATTTAGCTATCGATATCGAAATGCTTCAAATCATTCGTCTAACATATTTAAGTTCGTTAACCTTCTTTAACGAACGGAAGTTGGCTTAAAGCCATTGCGGCATAACGGCAGTGCATTTAGAAGAATTCCGTAATCTTATATTTATGTATAAAGTCGATTTTCTTGTATATACACATTTAGCTATCGATATCGAAATGCTTCAAATCATTCGTTTAGCATATTTAAGTTCGTTAACCTTCTTCATTGAACGGAAGTTGGCTTATAGCCATGGCGGCATAACGACAGTGCGTTTAGAAGAATTTTGTAATCTTATATTTAGGCATAAATTCGATTTTCTTAAATATTCACATTTAGCGATCGATAACGAAATGCTTCAAATCATTAGTTTAACATATTTAAGTTAATTAACCTTCTTTAACGAACTGAAGTTAACATAAAGCCATAACGGCATAACGACAGTGCATTTAGAAGAATTCCGTAATCTTTTATTTATGTATAAAGTCGATTTTTTTGTATATACACATTCAGCAATCGATATCGAAATGCTTCAAATCATTAGTTTAACATGTTTAAGTTAATAAACCTTCTTTAACGAACGGAAGTTGACTTATAGCCATGGCGGCATAACGGCAGTGCATTTAGAAGAATTCCGTAATCTTATATTTAGGTATAAATTCGATTTTCTTGTATATACACTTTTAGCTATCGATATCGAAATGCTTCAAATCATTAGTTTGACATATTAAGTTAATAAACATTTTTAAGCATACTGAAGTCCACATAAAGACTTAATGGTATAACGGCAGTGCATTTAGAAGAACTCCGTAATGTTATAATTTTATATTTAGGTATAAAGTCGATTTTCTTGTAGATATACATTTCGCAATCGATATGGAAATGCTTCAGATAACTGGTTTAACATATTTAAGTTAATAAACCTCCTTTAGCGAACTGAAGTTGACATAAAGCCATAACGGCACTGCATTTGGAAGAATTCCGTAGTCTTAAATTTAGGCATAAATTCGATTTTCTTGTATATACACAATTTGCAATCGATATCGAAATGCTTCAAATAACCCGTTTTGCATATTTAAGTTAATTAACCTTCTTTATCTTACTGAAGTTTACATAAAGCCATCACGGCATAACGGCAGTATATTTATATGAATTCCGTTATCTTATATTTAGGTATAAAGTCGATTTTGTTGTACATACACATTTTGCAATCGATATCGAAATGCTTCAAATCATTAGTTTAGCATATTTAAGTTAATTTGCCTTCTTTAACGTAATTAAGTTGATATAAAGCCATGGCGGCATAACGACAGTACATTTGGAAGAATTCCGTAATCTTATGTTTAGGTATAAATTCGATTTTTTTTTTACATACACATTTAGCTATCGATATCGAAATGCTTCAAATCATTAGTTTAACAAATTTAAGTTAATTAATCTTCTTTAACGTATTGAAGTTGATATAAAGCCATGGCGGCATAACGACAGTACATTTGGAAGAATTCCGTAGTCTTATATTTAGGTATAAAGTCGATTTTCTTGCATATACACATTTAGCAATCGATATCGAAATGCTTCAAATACCTGGTTTAACATATTTAAGTTAATAAACCTTCTTTAACAAACTGAAGTTAACATAAAGCCATAACGGTATAATGGCAGTGCATATGGAAGAATTCCGTAATCTTATATTTAGGTATAAAGTCGATTTTGTTGTATATACACATTAGCAATCAATATCGAGATGGTTCAACTCATTAGTTTAACATATTTAAGTTAATAAACCTTCTTTAACGATCTGAAGTTGGCTTACAGCCATGGCGGCATAACGGCAGTGCATTTTGAAGAATTCCGTAATCTTATATTTAGGTATAAAGTCGATTTTCTTGTATATACACTTTAGCAATCGATAACGAAATGCTTCAAACCATTAGTTTAACATATTTGAGTTAATTAACCTTCTTTAACGTATTGAAGTTGATATAAAGCCATGGCGGCATAACGGCAGTGCATGTAGAAGAATTCCGTAATCTTATATTTAGGTATAAAGTCGATTTTCTTGTATATACACATAAGCAATCGACATCGAGATGGTTTAACTCATTAGTTTAACATATTTAAGTTAATTAACCTTATTTTTCTCACTGAAGTGTACATAAAGCCATAACAGTATAACGGCAGTGCATTTGGAAGAATTCCGTAATCTTATATTTAGGTATAAAGTCGATTTTCTTGTATTTACACATTAAGCAATCGATATCGAAATGCATCAGATAACTGGTTTAGCATATTTAAGTCAATTAACCTTCTTTATCTTACTAAGGTTTACATAAAGCCATAACGGCATAACGGCAGTATATATATATATATGAATTCCGTTATCTTATATTTAGGTATAAAGTCGATTTTGTTGTACATACACATTTAGCAACCGATATCGAAATGCTTCAAATCATTAGTTTAACATATTTAAGTTAGTTAACCTTCTTTAAGGTAATGAAGGTGATATAAAGCCATGCCGGCATAACGACAGTGCATTTAGAAGAATTCCGTAATCTTATATTTAGGTATAAAGTCGATTTTCTTGTATATACGCATCTAGCAATCGATATCGAAATGCTTCAAATCTCTAGGTTAACATATTTAAGTTAATTAACCTTCTTTAACGTATTGAAGTCGTTATAAAGCCATGGCGGCATAACGACAGTACATTTAGAAGAATTTCGTAATCTTATATTTAGGTATAAAGTCGATTTTGTTGTATATACACATTTAGCAATCGATATCGAAATGCTTCAAATCATTAGTTTAACATATTTAAGTTAATTAACCTTCTTTAAGGTAATGAAGGTGATATAAAGCCATGGCGGCATAACGACAGTGCATGTAGAAGAATTCCGTAATCTTATATTTAGGTATATAGTCGATTTTCTTGTATTTACGCATTTAGCAATCGATATCGAAAATCTTCAAATAATTAGTTTAACATATTTAAGTTAGTTAACCTTCTTTAACGTAATGAAGTTGAGATAAAGCCATGGCGGCGTAACGACAGTGCATTTAGAAGAATTCCGTAATCTTATATTTAGGTATAAAGTCGATTTTGTTGTATATACACATTTAGCAATCGATATCGAGATGCTTCAAATCATTCGTTTAACATATTTAAGATCGTTAACCTTCTTTAACGTATTGAAGTCGATATAAAGCCATGGCGGCATAACGACAGTACATTTGGAAGAATTTCGTAATCTTATATTTAGGTATAAAGTCG